>PITA01028961.1:0-18573 GCA_004023965.1 Spilogale gracilis | reverse complement strand
GATTTGAACGAGGAGGTGGGGACCCGAGGAAGGACCGGAGCTGAGTGCATCACACGTGTGTGATGGACTCGCCGTGGGTGTGCGGGAGGAGGTGTTGAAGGTAACTCCGGGGAGGGTGTTCTGATGGGACACGAGAGGGACGGCCGCGGGCACCTCACGCTGCCTGGTGTTTCACTACTATTTTACGGCCTTCTAGGGTTGAGCAAATGTGTAAATAAAGTGTAGATACTGAGGCTCGGACTCCTCACTGTCCGAGAAGCAGAGTCGGGCGAGAGACTAGAATGCAGCCTGTATTGTTCTCAGACCCCAGAAACACGCGCCCAGGCTCCTCTGGGTGCAATCCGGGAGGCCAGGAGGGAGCGGGAGCGTAGAACGGGCGCCCACGCTACGGGCCACTGGCATGGAGTCTCCTCTGCGGGCGCCTTTGAAAACCAGAGGACGTCTGCTTGACGTCCCAGGAAGGTCCGAGTCGGCTCGAGGCTGGGGTGTGGCCACAGGGACCCTCGGTGGGGTCCCGGCCTCGCGATCCCAGCGTCTTTCCTGAGCCCACGAGCCCGGTCCTTTGCGGGCTGTGTGTACAAGCCAGTGCGGGATCCTCCACCATCCAGCCTGAGCCCGTGATGCTGATGTCCTGGTGTAAAAGGAATATTGTCTCCCCCGAGATAACAGCCGTCCAGCGCCATCTGTGCGGTCTGTAATCGCAGCCATAAATCCTGGTTCTATCTATCAGGGTTTGTTTTCCGCGATGGCTAATTTTAGTCTTGCATTCAACTGCACACTAATTTTCTTGTTTCTTTCTTGCTGAGAGATCTGAAACAACAGCTCCTCATAGAAAGGGTCTGGCAACTCCCCAAGGCCCCGTAGCCTTATGCACTTAGAGCTTGTTTTTCCTCTTTCTTTCCCTCTCCACCCCTTTCTTGTTTTTGTGACGTGTTGGAATTCAGAGGGGCCGAGACAGGCGCTGGACGTCCTTGTGCAGCCTCAGAGGGAGCGAGCCAGCTGCAGGGGTGTGGGCTGGGGGCCGGCCCGCTCCCACACTGGGCTCCCCGTCCCAGAGCCGCGGGGAGAGGAGCGGGTTCCCCAAGCCCAGTGTGGTCGTCATGGACCTGGGCTCCACATGACGGTGGAAAACATTTGGAGACTTTCCTTCATTTTCCTGAAACAGCTGAAATGATGCTTAAGATTGGCTGAAAGTCTAAATCTAATTACACTAGATAATACGGAACAGCCCGTCAACAGGGTAGAAATGGTGTGATGGAATCTTCTTAAAAAAAGGCACTTAGCCATGAAATCTGCATATACCAGTAAATTTTATTTAGAGCAACCAAAGTATGCATCTTCCCTTCTATTTGCATAGATGATGAGCTCTCGGGGGAGCACAGCGGGTTGGGAGGAAGACGTCGGATGCGTGCAGAGGGGCCTTCCTCCAGCCTCTCCTGGGACACAGCCCCTCCTCGGCGGCGGGGAGAGCGCGGGGAAGACAGGCCCGCGGGCGCTCGGAGAACCCTCGGACCTCAGAACCCACACTGCTGGGCTGAGGACTGTCTCAGATGCTGGGTTACGTTGGCGTGTGTCTGTGGGAGAGAAGATCTGCTTCACCGCTGGGCGAGTGTGGAACCCAGCTACGCCCAGGCTGTGTGACCACCGCAGGCCTGCTCTGCAAGACTCTGGCCGGGCCCGTTCTCTTGACCAGGCTCAGGGGTCGGCAGCCCGCCAAGGCCCCCCCGAGGTGCAGAGCCCATGCCTGTCCCTCCAGCCCCGGGTGCGCCCACGACCCAGCCGAAGGCGCCACCGGGCACGTGCGGGGCTTGGCACTCGCTTATCAAGCAGATCGGTGATGCTGTGTTTGTTTTCTCGCCTTAGAGGAAAGGCATTTTGTAGTGGATCGGACAGAAGTCCCTGGAAACAGCTGTTCCAACTCAGTAAGTGCGCGGTCTGTCTCCCTGGAGCTGGAGGGAGGCCTGGTGCCGACAGGCTCCGGCTGCTGGACCAGAGACAGAGAGAGTCAGCGGGATTTCAGCACAGTTTCTGGGGTGCTCGAGCCGCGGACCCTCGCCCGAGTGCCGGGTCAGGACCGTCAGGACCGCGGCAGGTGAGGCTCTGTGTTTCGGAAGCCTGGGGAGGTGGCTTCGGGGATGCAGGTGAAGAGGAGCCCGAAGGACTGAGACCGTGCTCGGCCCGCAGACTTGACCCCAGGTCATGAGGCCCAGAAGAGGCGAGTTCACCATTTAATCAGAAACCGTAACCCCGCACAGTGGAACCGTGCCAGCTGCCAGCGGTGGGGGCGTGCGGGCCGCCGTCCTCCAGTCCCGGGGGCAGCCCTGCCGCAGCCTTGTCTCCCGGGCAATCTCAGGACGGAGGGCGCACGCGCCGGCCCTCAGGGGCCACTACTGCTCCCAAGGCTGCTCTGTCCAGGCTCCAAGCCCACCCTCCAGAGGTCCGAACCCACAGCTGTGGGCGTCCCCTGTCCCCTGTGCGCAGAATGCCCCGACCTCTGTCTGAGAGGGAGGCCGCGTACATGCATTCGCCCAGGACGGGAGGGCGGTCCGGCAGCCGGCTGGGGCCCACCTCCGCTGCTGGCTGTTTCGTGCTCGTGAGGGACCGTCTCCCTGCAGGGCGGGGGGGCCGGGGGAGGGGCCAGTGTCCCCACGGCCTCTGCGTGGAGGGCCCCAACCCTGGGGAGGGGCGCATGGGCTACACGGACACACGCACACACAAGGAGCCTTACGGTGACAGGTGCAGCAATGTGTCACCTCTGGGCCTTTTCCTTTCAATTGCACCGCCTGCCCCTGCATGAAGCCGGGCCCAGCTGCCCACTCGTGGTCTCTGGACGACCCTGGCACTGCCCCGTGCCAGGTTTCTGCTGTGCCTCCCTTTGCAGGCTCTGACCTGTGTGCACACAGAGTGGCTGCCCGCTGCCTGGGGTCAGCAGGAGGCCCCCCGCTCCCACACATGCCTTCCTGACTGGAGGCCTGCACAAGTGGGCCGTGGAGATTCTGCGGTGCCGACCTCCCGGCTGCCGCAGGGGCGCCGCCGAGATGCCGCTGCTTCGGGCCGCACGCGGTACAATTTCTGGCGGGGGGCGGGGGGGGCAGCTCTTCCCCACACCTGTCCCTGGATGGTGTATTCCTTTTCCCAGGTGAACTTTAGGATATTTTATGACGTCTCAAACTGCCTGTTAGTGTTTCTGTCGAGTCCATTATGAGCGCACCGGAGAACGTGGACACGCGGAGGGCGGTGACAGCGGGGATTCTGGCCTGTCTGGCTCCTGGCAGCGTCCCCAGCACGTAAAACAGGGCGTCAGTGGATGTGGGTCCCTATATGACTGCGTCTTCCTGCTCAAGACGAAGGCAGACTCCACTTTTTAATGCGTCTTCCTTGATGTCTCCTGGCCGAGACTTCCTATTTCTTGGTCCATGTGCTATGTGTTCCTTTTCGGTGCCACTGTGAGGGCTCCCCTCCCCCTCCCCGGCGGAAGTCCCGCTGTCCCCAGGGCCCGGCTTTCTGCAGCTGTCCACACCACCCCGGCTTCCACCCCTCCCTTTCTGCCCGGACCGCCGTGTGTGAACTCATGAGCGCGCGTAGATGGACACGTGCATACACGGGCACACGACCACTGGTCCCACCTGCCCGACCCTTCCCACGAAGCCCTCATCACTCGCTGTGCAATGTGACTCTCGCCGCGCGGCTGCCTGTCCCAGCCGGAGTCGACGAGTGATTTTACAGTTGACGCCTCATTCAGTCTTGTAAACCCACCGCCTGGAACAGCCCCCCGCACACGGTGCGAGCTCAACAAATACCTATTAAATAAGCAAGTGTCTCTCTTCTCGAACCCCATGCAAGGCCCTTGCCCCTCCAAATGCCAGGACCGTTCATTTATTCGGTTGTTTGTTCCTGGTCGCCTGACGTGGGGGCTCAATGGTGTGCACGGTCCTCCCCTCATAAGCCACACGTTGGTGGCGGAGGGCTGTGGCTCGATGTCCTGCAGAGCCGCGTCTGGCAGATCTGGAGGCGTGTGGAAGCTGGCGGTTTCCATGAGCTCCGCTGTCATGGGCGGGTCTGGCCTGAATGGTCCTCACTCCCAGTTCTTACCTGTTCCTAAGCTGGGTCCCCAAGATCCCAAGTAGGGCTTTGGTAGGTTGAGTCCCTGTTACCAAAACGTATTCAAACATTGGATGGTGACATCCTTCACTGCCCCTCTCACCGGCACAGGTGAGACAGCTCTGGCCTCGACCTACCAAGTGGGGCAGGGGCAGGGCGGTCTCACCGTCCTTGCCTGCAGCCACCGTCCTCCCACGAGGCCCATTTGCACTGGAGCCACCAGGAGGAGGTGGACAGGAGCGCCTCCTCTGTGTGCCGTCCGGTTAGAGGTGTCAGGGATGGGAGTCACCCCCACGACCCTTGTGGCTCCTTGTCCTCACGCCCGGCCTTGCAGAGTCTTTTCTGGGTGGAGGACATTGGGACGCCCTCCCAGAAGGTGGGGCCCCTGCACCCGCTGGGCCTCCGGACACTAGGGAGTGTGGGGAGACGGCCAGGTGCAGAGCAGAGAGACACTTACTCTCTACCCCGGACGCATGCGAAGCCTGATCCTGTGACGGTCTGTTAGTCCCAAATCCCGAGTTATTCCTGGGGAAAGACTCTCCCAGACACACAGGGGCTGCTGGTGGCCCCAGAAAGGGGAGTCTGTGTACATGAGGCACAAACCTACAGTGAGGCTTTGTTAGGCACCTGCTGAATACCCGGGTCCCGTGTGCATATTACCAGAGGCCTTCCAGACCCTGTGCTGTCAGAGGCCCTCGTCTGCAGGGACGCACAGGCTACTGTGGGCGCTCAGCACCGTTGGAGGCTATGTTACTAATTACATGCCTGTGTTCCTCTTTCCTTTCACCCCACACGAAAGCCCGTGAATGGCTGGGTGTACAATAGACAGGGAGAAAGTGAGTGATTGTGTGCGTGTATGCACACACGCACGACTTATGGGCGTGCTCTGATCTCAAATCCTCGGCTTGGTCCTCAGAATGCCGCGGTGTCCTTATCCTCGCCGGCGTCTTGTCACAGGCTTACTGTCCTGGTCTCTCGGTGCCTCTTACAGGGCATCGAAGACCTTCGTCCACGTTCTCCAGCCTCCAGGCCTGCCACGGAGGAGGCTGTTTGAGCCCCCTCTGCAGAGAACCTGTCCTTTCTCTGTGGCGGTCCCCAGATGTGCCGAGTCAGCAGGATGTGCTTTGGCGGGGGGTGTGGACTTCTGGGGTTTATCCTACTTGGGATCCCAGTGCTTCTCGGATGTGTCATGGTGCTTCTTCCCCTTTTCTCCTCTGGGCTTCGTGCTATTCCTTCCATATTTTCCCTCTGGACACTCACCCCCCTTCCCTCTGTGGTCCCCAAGACTCACCAGCCCGTCCCATCTCCCGTTTCCAGCCTCCCTGGCTCTCTGCTTCTCTGGGAAATTTTTGAGTGACGCTCTTTCAACGCACTTAGCTGTGTTGAGCAGGCAGTTAGTTTTAAATTTCAGCAGTTCTGTTTTGAAATAGTAGAAGTTCTAGTTCTTTCTTTTACAAATGCTCCTTTCGGTTCCCTCTCTTCCTCTGAACTTATTAAATACACTTATTTAAATTCCGAATTGGATGCTTCCAATATCCTCAGGCTTTGCTGGCCTGATTTTGCATATCTTTGCCTCCCCTGACTCATACTTCAGGTGGCTTTTTCTTTTATGAGTTTTGTGATTTTTAATTACACTCTCATGCTCCCTTGAATAATGTGCGAAGGCGAGCCCCCAGGTGAGCCGCACACTTGCCTCTGTTAATTGCTCTGTGGCACTGCCGATTCAGCCTCTTTAAACTAAATATTTGGCTTTTCTTCCTTCCTTTACATTTTCTTTATTTGTGGGGGCAACACAAGAAAATGAATCTCAAAAGCAGCCCAGCCTACGTGAACTTGGATTAAGTCTGAGCTGAGGGTTGCAAGGCTCCAAGGCAGGGGAATGTTTTAGAAAATGTTTTTCAGATTTTTTTTAAAAAAGATAATTTTTTGAAATGTGGTGTTAATTTACAGCAAACCTGGGGGGAAGGAGCAGAGATTTCCTGTTCCGTAGGCTCAGCTCCCCTGCCTCACCATCCCCACCGATGGGGTGTGTGTTAGGTTCGGTGGACCCCTAGAGCCCGCGGTCACACCCGATTCGCTCTTGGTGGTGTATGTTCTAGGGTGGGACCTGCATTTTTATTTTTATTTTGTCTGTTTCACTCAGAGCCATAGCCGAGAAGAGCACCGATCTCCTGTGGAAACGAGCCTTTCCCTCGCTCATGCACGTCTTGCTTTGTTTTGTTGCCCTTTGGGCATCCTGGCTTCTTGGGTGTCTCCATTCTGAATCCTCATCGTTGGGGCCCAGACCCTGTCCCCCTCCCTGCACACAGCCCGGGAGCCCCCAGACACCAGAGCCAAGCCCGGTTTCCTGCCCCGTCCTGCCCTTCCTGCTGACCGGTGGCTGATCCCGGGTAGTCTCAGGTCACCGTGCCTGGGCCCTGGCCGCTAGCTGACCGCTGTTGCTTGTGTAGCTCTGACTTTACAGGGGTGCTAGCACGAGATCCAGCTTCTGAGCTGTCCTTTCATATCCGAACTTCGCCCTGTACACACTGGTTCTTACTCCGTGCATGTCATGCATGTGTGTGTACATGTGTGTTAAACGTAGACAGAAATGTGGACGAGACCGCACTGCAGCGGTGGGAGTCCTTTCTTAGTTCAATACTAAGATTCATACTTTATTTTGTCCTATTTTTGCCGAATCCCCCAAGGCACAGGATTTCCAGACAGAGACATCTGACTCACTCACGGCTCCTCCCCCGTGGCCCCGATCTCACCAGCGGCCCCTGGCTGGTCTTGGCTTCTCCGTGGCTATTCTGGGCCGGAAGAGGAGCCAGGCCTAGGGCTGCCTGAATGTCATGGCTCATTTCAAATCCGGAGGCGTCAGCGCGAGGATCAAAACAGGCATTGTAGTCCTGCCCCTAGAACAAGGATCCTTTCTTCTCGATGCTATTTTTAGACGTAATATGCTCCCACACTCCACTTGTTTGCTAAATGAACTCATTTTTAATCAAAAATTGCAATCATTAATTATCAGCCGTGCAATCAATATTCATTTCAATTCAGCAGATAAAACTCTGTCTCCCACGTGACGCACACACACGCCCCAAAAGGAAATTTATTTCCATCAGGGTTCTATGCATCATTAAGAGGTAGTTTGTCTTATTACAGCCTGTTATTAATGTTCAGAATCCATTTAATTTCACCTTTAACTGACTGTAGCAATGAGATAATTGATTTCATTGGGGAGGTGGAGGGGCTGTGATGCGGGCGGGAAGGTGCACCCAGCATGTCCTCAGCCCCAGGGGAGCTGGGTTCCACAGCCGCCCCCGCAGGGGCGCTCCGACGCCCCCTCACCTCTCACGCTCTCCGACCTCACCCCTCCTGGATGAGGGGCCTCATGTCGCTGTTCCCCGAGTCTGGGACTGGGTGGGTACGGGAAGGAGGAGAAGAACCAAGTGGACACTCAGCCCTGCTCAAGGCAGCAGGTCACCCAAGGGGAGGACAGAGCTGGTGGCCACAGCTCCCCCGCACGGACCCTTCACGCGGGAGCAGCTCAGCACAGAACGGCGTCACTGCCTCAGCCGTGCGGGGAGCTCTGCGGGGAGTGTTCCCCTCGGACTGTACGGCCAGGGGGGCAGGAGTGTGGGCCTCACTGGAAACCAGGAGAGAAGGCCACGCCTAGGTCACGGATGGCCTCACAGAGCCCCAACAGACCCCCTAAAACTTACAAGAGACTATGGTTCAGGGTCCTGAATATGAATCATTTAGAAATACAGGTATCCTCCCTGCCTCCCGGTGGAAGGGCATCTGATTCCCAGGCTAGGCCGTATTAGAGCTGGGCGGCTCGTGGTACGACTGAAATGATACTTTCCTGCAGTTAATAGGTGAAAACGTTATTTCTGGAATTCTCATAAGGAACGTAAAGGAGAAACAATACTGTTGCAAGGTGGATTTAAAAGCCACACACGATAAGAGGTTGGGAAAGAGCCTCCCGTCCCAGGGCCCGCGGCGTGAGGAAGGTGCGAGGCGAGCTGCCCGCCCCAGGCCACACCGGTGACCTCCGCACAGAGAAACAGGGAAAGAGCGGGCAGACGAGCACCCAGGCTCACGTGCAGGAGGTACGCCACCCGGGAAGTTCTTCTGCACATCAAATAAAAATGTGAGAAACGTTTATAGACTGGCCAAGGAAACGTGGCAGCTTAGGAAGGGACCCTCAAGCGGGCAAAGAACAGCGGAGAGACAGCCCTTCCCCTGCCCACCGCCAGCAGCGCCGCCGTGCTCGGCCGGGAGGTGACGGCTTCACTGGAGAAGACGGGACCTCTCACCACAGAGAACGAGAAGGCGAGGGGCACCTGGCTGTCGCCCCTGCAGGACCCCGAGCACCTGTCCTCATCAGCCACGGGGAGCACGTTCTGCTTCGTGGTTCCAGTCTTGGGCTGACGAAGAGGAGCAGGATGCAGCCCACATTTTCTCAATTGCTGAATTCACCTGACTAGTATTTTGTTCGAGATTGTAGTTCACACATCCGGGAGACAGTCCCGTGGTCTTCCTGTGTCCGTGGCGACAAGGCTGGGCTGGCCTCCTGACCCCGGGGTGCACTGCCTCTTTTCTTATTTCTGGAAGACTCGTGCTTTGCTGACTCCTGCACTCACATAACCAGGAGGATTTGCTGACAGAGCTGCCCGGGCCTCAAGTCCCTTTTTTTTTTCGTTAAACATTAAACTTACTTGCTGGATACTAAAGCTTTGAAATCCATTCCTTCCTGTGTCACTTTTGGTGACTTTTGTGCCTTTCACTTGTGTATTTTTATCAATCTTGTTAAGGGCTAATGATTTTAATCGGACGCCTCAAAAAGCTAATGTTTGGCTCTGTGGATTTTCCCGTTGGATGACTGATTTCTCTTTCTCGTTGCCGTGTCTGAGTCTAGTTTGTGGGACTTTTTCTAATTTTCGAGACACAGAGCTAGATCCTTGACTTTTAGCTTTTCACCTTTGGCGATATAAGCGCTCAGGATATTCACTTCTTCCGAGTTACTATTTTAGCTGAAAATAAGTTGCATTTGTTAAAAACAAGACAACAGGCCCCACAGGGCTGGCTTATGCTCCGTCCCGTGTCACCAACCGGGAGGGAATCAGAGTTTTGGTTCCCTGGGAAACAGAATCTTAAGCTAGTGAGCGGGGACCTGCCTGGTCAGGACTGGGAGGCACTGGGCCTGGCAGACCCCTGCCCACCCCTGAAGGAAAGGAGCTTGTGATAACCAACCCCGTTTTACCCGGGATAATTTCCGTGCCCCCTCCGTTCTGGCTATAAAGGTCCTTCATTTTGTACAGCTCCTCAGGCCTCTTTCCATCTGCTGGCCGGGCCCTGCCGGGTCAGTGCATACAACTGGTAACACTTACTTTACTTTACTCAGCTGAATTTTTTTTAACACATTTTTATGATCACGCTTTTATTTTTTATATTTGTTTTTACTTTTTCTTTGAGAGAAAACGAGAGAGCAGGGCGGGAAACCAGAGGGAGAGGGCAACTCTCAAGCAGACTCTGTGCTCAGCACGGAGGGGGATGTGGGGCTTGAACTCACGACCCTGAGATCATGACCTGAGCTGAAATCAAGAGCTGGACATTGAACCGACTGAACCACCCAGGCGCCCCTATGGTCATGCATTTAAAATAGTTTCTGATTTCTTTATGACTTCTTTATGCGTAACTTCTCAATAAACATTTTCTAGATATCTTTAACTCATTGATTTCCCGAAAACACACTTAGAACATTCGAGTCTTTGATATTTACTGAGATTTCTTTATGGCCCCACATGTCGCTGATTCTGTAAAGGGGCCTGATAACAGTATTTTAAGTGGCTGTGGAGGCTCTGTTACCACTGGGTCACTCTGCTGTTAGAGAGCAAGTAATAACTCTGTAACCATACAATGTATGTAAAGCAATGTGTGTCGCTTTGTTTTAATAAAACTTTATTTATAAAAATATAGAGCAGCATTTGACCCATAGGCCTTATCTTGTCAACCCCTCTATGTCATTACTGATTTTTGTTTCAATAGGAGGAAGTTGTTAAACATTCTCACCATGGTTACTGATTCTCACTTTAATTTTGTCATTTTTTACTTATGAAGTTTTAAGGTTTTTAATTAACTGCATGCAGTTGAGTTTTGTTAGATAGTTCAGGTAGATTAACATTTTTTGTCATTACAAACTGTCTTTTTTGTTTATTATGTGTCTTTGTTTTTTATTTTTTTGTTTATTTATTTGTTTTGTTTATTATGTTTTTGCCTTATTTGATTTAACTGAACTGTAGCAGCTGTCTCTCCTTCAGTGTTTGTGGTTGTATTTTCCTCCCGTCCTTATACTTTGCTTCTTCCCTGTTCTTACATTTAAATTGCCTCAACCTCATGCAGCACAAAGTTTTACTTACTTTATTTCCGGCTGACCATTTTAATTAATTTTTACATTTTAATTCTAAAATATTTGAGTTATTGTTGTCAACCTATTGTTTGTTTTCTATTTTCCCACATGATTTAGGTTACTTTTCCTCTCCTTTTCTTGCAATCTTTTTGGATTAAGAAGTATTTTTCAATATCCTGTCTCCCCCTGCCCCCTGTTTTAACTGTTCATTAATGGCACAGGGCGGGGTGTTACACGGGTTCCGCGCCCTGGGCAGACGGTGGGGGCGGAGCGGGTGCAGACGGGGAGGCCAGTGTCCGAGCGCCAGCACCGGCACGCAGGGGACGCGGAGAGACAGCTCTCGCATGGGCACAGAACGGTAGAACCACTGTGGGAAGGATGGCAGTTTTCTGTGTTAAAACCTGAGGCAGTAGTTTGGGGCATGAAGAGCAGCAGTGTGTCCCCAGAGGACATGCTCATGGTGGCGGGAAGGAGGCAGCCTCGGTGTCCGTCTCCAGGAGGGAGGAAAGCATGAATGGTCACAGAGTAGAATCTCATGCAGCAACGAACACGGACAGTCCGTACCTGCTCCCAGCGGTGTGGCCAGGCCTCACTGCTGTGCAGGAGAAACTGAACAGAAAGTCTGGAGCCCTTTGTGCTTCCACTGACGTGATGGTCAAGAACTCCCCTGCGTGCGTCAGCTTAGATGTGGGGTTTCTTTGGGAACTTTGGAGGGAAGAGGGCTTTGGGCTGCTGGTGATGTTCTCTTTATGAATCTGGTTACGTGTGTGCCCTGCTTCAGGAACACTGATGGAGCTACCCTCTCTGGTATGTAAGTGATATCTCATTAATAATTAATTAGGAAGAATAATCAAAGAAATCCACAACTGTCATGAGAAAAATACAGACCGAAAGAAAGTAGGAATTGGACTGCTATTTCTAGACAGGGTAGGTTTTAAGATGATTGCACAGAATGGAAAGACTAGATACCTATTAATAGAAGGCACTGGGTTTACGTGGATCGCGCTGTCCTCGAGCGAGGGGGTGGGGCGGTCGTGTCCTGGATCTTCACCCACCGAGGTTCTTCAGGTCTGGTCAGCGGCTGTGCAGGCGGGTCTGCACCCCCAAGGCTGCCTGGACGCCCTTGTGTCTCCGACGCGCCTTACTCCTGACGCAGAGCCTCAGCCGGCTCTCCAGGCTCAGGTGCTCAGGGCGGTCTCCTGAGAGGTCGCCCAGGGACCAGGGGGCAGCCTGTGGTCACTGGCCGGGCAGGAGACCCTGCAGGTGGACAGCAGGCGCTCCTTCCACGCCCCCTCCCCGAGATCCCTGCCCAGAGCCAAGGGAAGGGGTCTCATCCAATAGGACCTTGATGACAGAGCACAAAGGCGAGCTCGTCAGAGGTCGTCACTGAACCCCATGCTTGCTTGCGGTATGGTGACGAAGGGTGTGCGGGCAGTGATGCGGTATGGTGACGAAGGGTGTGCGGGCAGTGAAGACGGAGCCTCTGGAAGGCCCCTGCTCCGTGGGACAGTCCTCCTTGCGTCTGTGGGGGGCACCCCATGGGCGGCTGCTTCCTGGGACATGCAGCCCCCATTGCTGGGCCTGGCGCGGGCTTGTCGGTGCACTGCAGGGATGGGGCGGGGAGGGCTGGGCCACGTCCCGTTCCTTGGGGGCAAGGGCAGCAGCCTCCCCACTGGCCGATCACGGGGCCCATTTCCTGCTGTGTTCTCAGCACCCCGCCACCCCTGATATACCTATTTTTGTGCCACATTGTCCCGAACCTGGGCCCGTGGCCCGCCCCACCGCCCCTTCCCACCTGCTCACGTCTCTGGGGTGAAGGCTCCAAGAGGTAGGGGAGCCTGTGCTGGGAAGCTGCCTCCCATGTCCACCTTCCGGCACCCGCGGGCCCGGTGACTGGTGCAGGAGACCCTCCCTGCCTGGGCTGGGCTCTCTCCTCCCCCTCTGTCACCACACTCCCTGCTCCCCGCTGGGTCTCCGCTGTGCCTGGCCACGATGCCCGCTGGGTCTGGCCACGATGCCCGCTCTGCAGCCGGCGGCCAGGGAAGACCGGGCCTCTCGGAGGCGGAGCTGCAGCCCCAAAGTTACGCCCACCTCGGAACCCAGGCACCCACGACTGTGGGCGTCATCTTGTGAACCCTTCACCCTGGACGTCATCTTGTGAATGACCTGCAGGCAGGAGAATTGTGGATCAGGGCGGGCCCTAAATCCCTGACAAGTGTCCCCATATGTGAGACACTGAGGAGACCCAGGAGGCAGAGTGGAGACAGAGGACCCCGAGGACCGCCGGCAGCACCGGGAGTAGACACTCTGCCCAGAGCCTCGGAAGGAGCCACCAGCCACGCCCAGACCTCCAGGGTCTGGTGTCCAGTACCTGAGAACATAAATTCTGGTTGTTTTAAGCCTCTGGTCTGAGGTGCTCTGTCTCCATCGCCCCTGGAAACCGATCCCTGGTCATTCCCTTTAGATGCCCACGCGGGCCATGGCTCACCGGAGTCACCGTGGGCTCGGGTGTGTGGCCCTGGCCTCTTACCATCCCTGTAGGACTGGTGACCTCGCACGTCCGCGTCGGGCCGCTTGCGTCACAGAAGAACTTGTCATTGCTGCAGCCCTGGGGCAGACGTGGGACAGACGCCCGCACGCCGTGGGAGCCCTGTGGGCGGGGAACCGTGCAGGTGCCCAGGGACCCCTCGTGGGCAGCCTCCCGGGAGCCGTCCCAGACGTGGACGCTTCTCCTCGGCTTGCCGTGATCGCAGCAGGTGTTCGAGTGCACAGGCGAGTGCGGCAGGGACAACCCCCTACCGGGGACCCTGGGAACCCCGCGGCGAGGACCCCGTGCACGCTCGTCAACCGTGGGCTTCCCTTCTGGGTCCTGCCCTTCCGGCAAGTGTCTGGTTTGCTTTTACCTGGAGCGAGAAGGCTCACATGGAGTCGGGCATCGTCACCGCCTGGAACTGCGATCTCTGAGTATTTTGCCGTTTTTGAGCAGTGTGGCCGGCCGTCTTTATCTGACGCTGGCCTTTCTGCCAACAATAAATCAGCCTCCTGGCCGCGGTGCCGGCTCAGCCTTCCCGTGGGCGATCCACGTCTGCAAGTCCCCGCCAGCCTTCCCGTGGAGGTCACCTCCCTAACTCACTGAATAATTAGATTTCCATGAAAGCCAAAGAGGCCGCGTGCAACAAGTCGGTCCCTGGGCGTGCTTACGATGCCCGCACACCTCGGCCACTTTTTATGGATGTCTCTTTATATTTTAATGAAAGAAAGGCAATTAGCTATAAACTGATTACTAAGAACATAAGCAGGGTCATTTCTTTGCAACAAATCAATCAACAAAATGCTAATTACAGATGGTCTTGCAGGCTTGGATTAATCTATTAGTAATTAAAGCCAAGTGCAAATCCAACCTTGGTCTAATTGTAGCCCAGAGGCACAAACGTCTTTTTGTTGCCCGGCGAGGTGCCGTCGCTCCACCTGACGGGGCAGGAAAGCCAGGGGGCGTGGGGCAGGCCAGGGTCTCCCAGGGCGGGAGCTGCGCGGCTGCATGGACCCAGAGCTGGTGGGGACGGCGGGGGAGCCGAGGTCGTGGGGCCCTGAACATGGGCACAAGGGTACGGAGGAGCCCTGATTGCCGGACGTGCTCGGTGGGAGCCCGTTAGGGAGAAACGGCTTCTATCTGCTGGTGACAGGGGCTCCCTCAGTGGACAGGTGCGTCCTGACCCGTGCCATCCGTGGGGGCCTCTGGGCATCAGCTGAGGCGACGTGGAGCCCGGGGCGCACGTCCCTGCAGACACACCCTAAGGGGACTGGCCTTCACCTCAGGTGCACCTGTGCTGCATTTTACCTGCAGGGTTGGGGACGCTTGGCGATCTGCTGGCTCCTGGGTGTGTGACCGCTGGACTCACTTCGGGGACGGAGAGGCTCAGGGAAGCAGAGGCTTTGGGGACACCTGTGTCCTCAGCTTCTCCCAGGGGATGTGCCGGCGGTGACGTGCGGGGCGAGTCACGGGGTCTGGGACGTGTCGGTGACAGCTGGGACTCGCTGTCCCTGGGTTGCGCTGATGACGGAACAAACCTGGGAGTCACGGGGAGAGACCCTGGTGGGTTTGGTTCTCCGGGCTCCTCGAGGGCGCGGGGCGGCAGGAGGGCCGGCCTCTGAGTCCCAGCACTGCAGGTTGCTTCCGGTCATTCCCGTGGCCTCACCTGCCCGGGAGGACAGCCACAGGGGTCAGGAGCACCTCGCAGGACCTTCGAGGGACCAGAAGAACACAGGGACACACTGGGCTCCGGGCTGCAGGGCTGGGCCTACAGCTGGGTCAGCAGAGACCAGCTCTTCCGTGAGGCCTCGCACAACGGGAACCCCGCACCCTGGAGAGCAGAGGTCGCCTCTGCCTGCTCTGTCCCCACGGGACATGGAAGCCCAGTGCCACGGAGCCACGGCCCCCTCGAGATCGTCGGCGGTGGGCACGTGCCAGGCTGCAGAGCTGTCCCCGTGTGGACCTGTGTCTCCAGGAGCCTAGGGCGACAGTAAAGGTGCGTTTCCACCTTGTGTTGGGCCGTGGGGCCCTGCCGGGCAGCAGAGGGGCTGGACCATCCTGCCCCCGGGGGCTTGTGCTGCTGAGGAGGTCGGAGAGGGAAGCGGGGCGGGGCGCACGGCTGACCTAGGGTCACGCCCCACAGAGCATCTGTGCCTGGCGGGCTGGGGCCTCTGTCCACGGCTGCTTCCGTGGACACCCGGGGTGTCTGCAGGCTGGGGGCCCAGGAACGTTCTGGAGAAAAGACACAGCCAGGGCTGGTCCGAGAGACTACGTTCAGGGCTGCAAGTGGGGGGCCTGATTCTTAGGGGTGGACATGCCCGGGATTCATGTCAACACCCAGCCCGCGGGCCCTGCACGCGGCCACTCAGGGACACGCACCCCAGGAAGGCAGGCCCCGCACGCGGCCACTCAGGGACACGCGCCCCAGGAAGGCAGGCCCTGCACGCGGCCACTCAGGGACACGCGCCCCAGGAAGGCAGGCCCCACGCGGCCACTGGGCCCAGCGTGCCCGGGTGCCCTGTGGACATCGCCCCGGGGTGGGCGCTGCGTGCTGTGGTCTCGTGCGTGGACGGCCTGGCGCAGTGGGCCACGTGCTCCTGGGGGGGGGGTTGAATCTGGGGGTGAGCTGCTGCCCTCATTCTATCAGAGCAGAAGGGCCTTGAAGTTCGTGGTTAAAACAAGAGCCTGCTGAAGAGGTGGGACATGTAATTAATCAGCGAGTGAGCGTTTCAAAGGGAAGGGGCTCCGAGAGGGGCTGCCCGAATAACGGGGAGCGGCAGGAGGCTGCCTCTGCTGGGGGGCCTGCGCCACACTCACCCAGGAGAGCAGGCTCATAGGGCAGGGACGGCCGTCTCCAGGCTCCAACCCCGCTGCCTGGTCTGTGCGCGGGCCCCAGCACCGCTGTGTGGGCTGCCAGCGGGCCTGGTGGCCCTGTGTGCGAGGTGCGGCTCCCAGCACCCGCAGCCAGCAGCAGAAGCCCGTGGTGTCCCCGTCCGAGATCCAGGGAGCTCTGCGGTAGCTCTCGATGGCTGGGCCCACGTCCTCGCGCGCTCTTGTCTGGGGGCCGGGAGCCGCGCTGCACAGCGGGTGCGCTCGGTGACCTGGGGCCGGCCTTGAGCCCCGAGCTGGAGCCCGCTGCCCACGGACACGGACAGGCAGGTCGCTGACTCGCTGTCCTTCGTCCCCGAACTGGCCAGCTGCTTGGAAGCAAGCCAGGGCACAACGGCAGAGCGTGCCCGCGCTCAGGATGTCAGGCTGTGGGACGGGCCGAGCCTGGAGTTGCCAGCTTGTCACTTTATGTGCAGAATTATTCACGGACCTCCAGTTGTCGCCTGCCATAAACAAGATGAAAGTTTTTGCTCAACAGCTGCTTGGAGAGAAGCTCCGGCCAGGATTGGGGAAGGGAACATCTTTCGTGTCACATAATTAGTTTCTTTTTCCACCTTTGATAAACACCGTCATTTCAAATGTGCTCAGCGAAGCCTCTCCTGGAGCGGTGGGGAGGAGGGCGCTCTGACGGCGAGCCCCGAGGGCGCCCAGCCCAGCCCTGCGGCTCAGCTGCCCCGCGCGGCCCACGTTCCCAGGCTGCACCCACAGACGCCAGGCCTGGACAGTCGGCCCTGCAGATGCAAGAGGCCCGGGCCTCAGACCTGGGCGGTCGCCCAGACTCCTTGTCCTTTGCGCGAATGTGTTCTGCTCTCCCAGGCCCTGGACCAGGTCAGACCGGAAACCCCCAGTGGCGAGAGGGCTGATTCCGTGAGGGGCTGACTTGTGCCCCCGTCTTTGTCCGTGGTCGCACCCCTCCTCATCTGACTGCTGGCTGGTTCCATGGTGCATGGGGCAGGATCCCACTCCTGTCCTCGCTGGTGGGCAGTTCTCTTGTGGTCTGGGGACGTGCCCCGAAATTCAGGGCCCCTGGAGTCAGAGTGGAAGGGCTGCAGAAATGGGGTCCCCAGTCCCAGCAGCGGGCGGGCGGATGGCCCACTGAGCGAGCAGCAGGGAGGGCGGGGTGGAGGCTGTGGGGTCGGCCCCTCGGCAGCTGTGCCCGTGGGGAGGCCCCGTTCACACCCTACATCAGAGGAGAGGACAAAGCCCAGGGCCAGGCCTGTCCCGGGCAGTGTGGACAAGCCCCGACCCGGCCGCTCAGCTCACACAGGACAGGCAGCAGCTGGGGGCCCGGCAGGCCCGGGGGCGGGACCACGTCCGCCGCGGTCACGGTGTGCAGCAGGGCCTGCCGCCACCACGGCGTCTCTGGGTCCCAAGCACAGGTGCACAGCGTCTCCCGGGCGGGAGGAGACCCACGGACGTGCTCCAACGCAGGAAAACGCCGGCACGGCCAGAAATGGGTCAGTAGAGACTGAATCCTGACGTGGAGCCCATGTTAGATTCGTCAGGGAAAACGTCGGTGTGGTTGGAGCAAACATGCCGAGACATTGAAGACAACATGTTGGGCCCAGAAAGAGGCGTGGCCCCGGAGAGCCATGGAAAGCAAAGGACGCGGTCCAGGCACCTGCGTGACGGCCGTGGACCACGAATCCACAGGAGCCGAGCAGACAACCCGTGTCATGGACGCCCTGACCGTGGAGGGGGTCGGCCGACGGGAGCCCGGGCGCTGAGAATCCTCGGGAACGATCTCACCCGAAGAACGGACCGGAGTCGAGTCTGGAGAGTGGGCGCAGGGCCTGACAGGAGGCCGAGAAGCTTGGAAACTGGCTGAAAATGAAAGACAAGCAGTGAACATGGGTGAGATGCAGATAAGGCAGAGGGGAGAGGAGATCGGGGAGCTTTCCCTACTTAGCCCGGAACGTGGGGAAAAGGCCAAGGAATCTGGGTCTCCATCGGAGCAGGCGGCAGGCAGTACCGCGCAGAGAAACAGGACCAGGTCTGGGGAACTGTTAGGAAAATGAGTAAATGTTCCACAGGGAAAAACATGCCCAGGAGGAAACACGGGCTCCAGAGATTCTGCATTTATTAGAGAAACAAATAAAAGACTTTCCCCAAATAAACGACAGACCCACAGGGTTTTACCGATGAATTCCGGAAAGTTCCAACAGAAATCGCATCACTTCTGTCCAGCGCTTCCAGCAAATGAAGAGGAAGTAACACCACTTGTTCATAGGGAACCCGACACGACGGCCCGCGGAAGGCACCGGGAGGCGGGAATCACGGAGCCATCTGCTCCTGAAGACGGAGGGAGGAGCCCGGCCGTGAACACACTCACATGACGCATGGCAGCGAAGCGCGGTTCCTCGGGACGGACCAGTGGAGCTCCTTCCTCGCAGAATAAAAAAGGAAACAACATAAAACCTTATTAACTGATGTAGAGAAGTAATTTGGCAACTCTTCACAAGTATGCATGGTAAAAACTCAGAAACACGGGGAAGGATGAAATTTCAGCTTTGTAAAGATCACCTATGCCGTCCAGGGAGTGACGTCCAGGGAGTGACATCCAGGGAGCGCCGTCCAGGGAGCGCCGTCCAGGGACTGATGTCCAGGGAGCAACGTCCAGGGAGCGCCGTCCAGGGAGCGCCGTCCAGGGATGCTG
>PITA01028960.1:0-18576 GCA_004023965.1 Spilogale gracilis | reverse complement strand
ACCAGTTTACATTCCCACCAACAGTGTAAGAGGGTTCCCCTTTCTCCACAGCCTCTCCAACACTTGTTGTTTCCTGTCTTGTTAATTTTGGCCATTCTGACTGGTGTAAGGTGGTATCTCAGTGTGGTTTTGATTTGAATTTCCCTGATAGCTAGTGACGCTGAACATTTTTTCATGTGTCTGTTAGCTGTTTGTATATGCTCTATGGAGAAGTGCCTCTTCATGTCTCTTGCCCATTTTTTGATATGTTCATCTTCTTTTTGGGTGTTGAGTTTGAGTAGTTCTTTATAGATCTTGGATACCAGCAATTGAGGGGACTTTTTAAGAAATAAGGTAATTATGGCTTAGTATTTTTTCCACACACACGTACTTAATTTTTAAAGAGAAATTAAAGTCTTATATTTATATAGTAAAAGTGATATCCTGGCACCTTATAGTTTGAATTTTTATGACCTCTTTGACATTAGAAGAAATCCAGAAAAGCCAAGTGGTCTATGGCAGCTGTGGCTTGTTTCTCAACTGCACAAGTGAATTAGTGTTGAGCATGCTGCTTGTGGAAGAGTAGAGCGAAGAGGTGTCTTAAAGTAAATTAATTGGGTTCAAATTATGTGTTGCAGTCCCAGATTTGTTGG
This sequence comes from Spilogale gracilis, assembly GCA_004023965.1. Lineage (NCBI taxonomy): Eukaryota > Metazoa > Chordata > Mammalia > Carnivora > Mephitidae > Spilogale > Spilogale gracilis. Next base: position 17,944 of record PITA01028960.1, on the reverse strand, counting down.
ATCTGTGAAATTTGGAAGCTATTACATTGCAGCAGAACCAACGAGTCTGAATATTGTCCTGAATAGTTTCTATTAGAATCATCAAGCCAAGCATCAGGCTTTGTCAAATTCTGTATCTCCTTCTGTTTTATTTTGAGATCATACTTACTGGGACATTTTGGAATGAAAATGATTGTTGGAAATAATCCAGGTGACACTGGCCCATTCCTAATGATTGTGTAAGGGAGTTCTTATTAGATTAACAGATTTTATCTACAATCTCAAATTTTTAAGATTGTAAAATACAGATATAGAAAACTATAAAATAAACATAAACCTTAGTGTAATTAAGATAATACATTCTTGTAACTACCACACAGCTCTCAGTGCATAAAGGTTTGCCAGCTATGCCAGATGCTTCTCTATAAACCCTGAGGCAATAATATTCCTTCTTTAAGGAACTCCTTTCCTCTAAATTACTCTTACCAGTAATCATTTCCTTCTGTTTGTAATTCTGTCATCTGTGTGTCTCCCTAGATGCTATTGTTTAGTCTTTTTTTTTTTTTTTTTTTTTAAGATTTTTATTTTGACAGAAACACAGCCAGAGAGGGAACACAAGCAGGGGGAGTGAGAGAGGGAGAAGCAGGCCTCTCGCCAGGCTGGAAGCCCTATGTGGGACTCGATACCCTGTCTCCCAATCATGACCTGAGCAGAAGGCAGTCGCTTAACCAATTGAGCCACCCAGGCGCCCCCTATTGTTTAGTCTTGACCATTTTAAAAACAGTTGCTATTTCTTTTTTAAGACCTTTTTAATCTACTTATTTCTTTCCCATACTTTCTTTCTCTTAAAATTTATGTTTCACCTGTTTTTCATAGTCTAGATTTGAGTGATTATATACATATAGTGCAGTTCAACACATTCATCTGTCGTTTTTATTTCCTCAGGCTGGCAGTGCAATGTAGAGTCTTTATCAGACTTGGTTTGACCCCTCAGTCTAGTGGCTGGTATGTTATTTCAAGGAATCTTGGAACACTGAAAAAATAAAATAAATTATTATTTAAAAAAAAAAAGTTACCTAGCATTCAGCATCCCTTCTTTTTTGATGTTAGCATCTGCTGGTATTAGGAATTTCCATCCATTCACTTACTGACCGTTGAAAAATGATGTAGTTCTGATTCTCTCCTTTCTTTTTCATTTACTAACAATTTTATAAAGAAATGCTTCCCCTTGTTATTTGATTTCATAGAGCTACAGTTCATTTAGGAAAGAGAATAATGCTCTATTACTCCAGCAAACTTTTTTTTTTTTTTAAAGATTTTATTTACTTGACAGTGAGAAACACAGCTAGAGAGGGAACACAAGCAGGAGGAGTGAGAAAGGGAGAAGCAGGCTTCCCGCCAGCAGGGAGCCCAATGTGGGGCTCCATCCTGGGTCTCCGGGATCATGACCTGAGCTGAAGGCAGTCATTTAACCAACTGAGCCACCTAGGTGCCTCTATTCCAGCATACTTTAATTGAACTTTTAGAACTGTATTTGAAAGCTGAAACCCTATAAATTGTCAGTGGTAATTAATCAATGGTAAATTTTGAAATTTTAGATTGGAAAAACAAAAACTTGCCAAATATATCAAGAGTACAGACCCACCCTTCCTTCCTTCCTTCCTTCCTTACGTCTTTCCTCCTTCCTTTTTTAAAGATTTTATTTATCTGAGAGAGAGGGAGAGCTAAGTGGACAGGAGGGGCAGAGGGGGAAGGAGAAGCAGGCTTCCCGCTGAGCAGGGAACCTAAGGGCATGGGGCTTGATCCCAGGACCCTAGGATCATGGCCTGAGCTGAAAGCCGATGCTTAACCAACTGAGCCACGCAGGTGCCCTGATTTTTCCTAACTAATGTATAATAGCATTATGGTTTACATACAAATGTGATGGTATACAAATACCCATCAGAGGTAGAGCATATAAAAGGTGTTTTTTTACTACTGGTATTTTAGAAATTATACAGGAATGAGAATGAAAATGAATCAATTACAGTTAAATAATGTAAACAAAGACACAAAAGCAAGCAAACCTCCAAATAGAGTATAAACTCATTATTTCTTTTATATAGAGTTCAAAAGCAGGCAAAATGGGGCACCTGGGTGACTCAGTCATTAAATGTCTGCCTTCCGCTCAGGTCACGATCCCAGAATCCCAGGATTGAGCCTTGCATTGGACTCCCTGCTTGGTGGGAAGCCTGCTTCTCCCTCTCTCACTCCCCCTGCTTGTGTTTCCTCTCTAGCTGTGTTTCTCTCTATCAAATAAATAAATAAAATTAAAAAAAAATAAGCAAGCAAAATTGATCCATGATATTGAAAGTTATGGTGGTTACTGTTGTGGGTGAAGAGCTAGTTTCTAGAAGTAGTAAGTAGAGGGACTTCTGGGGTATCAGATTGTTCTTTTTTAAAACTTTTCAGCTTTATTAAAGTATAATCAACATATATTATTGTAGGATATTTAAAGTGTACATTGTGGTGATTTTATATATGTATACATTGTGAAGGGTGATTTTACATACATATATATATATAGTGAAAGATAACACATCCATAACCCCACATACTTACCATCTTTTGTATGTATCTGAGAAAGAACACGTGTGTGCTCGCTCGTATGTGTCTCCAGTTGTAGGTGTTCATCCATTGATGGCCACTAAGTTGTTTTTATATCTTGGCTATTGTGAATAATGCTGCAGTGAATATGGGAGTGCACATATCTTTTAGATACCCTGTTTTCATTTCCTTTGGTTATATACCCATAAGTGGGATTGCCAAGTCATATAGTAATTCTATTTTTAATATTTTGAGGAACCTCCATACTGTTTTCTATAGTGGCTGTACCAGTTGGCATTTCTACCAGTAGTGCATGATGGTTCCCTTTTTCCACATCATCCTCAACACTGGTTGTCACTTGTCTTCTGATGATAGCCATTCTAACAGGTATGAGGTGATACCTCATTGTGATTGTGTTTGCATTGCCCTGATGATTATGATGTAGAGAACCTTTTCATGTACCTGTTGGCCATTTGTCTTCTTTTGAAGTTCTATTACTCGTCCCATATTCTAACCAGATTTTTTTTTGCGCTAATATATATAATACCTAAAATATCTATTTTAGATACTATAATTCCTTATCAGCTATGTATACCTTGCAAATATTTTTTCTCATTTCATAAGTTGCCTTTTCCTTTGTTGATGATTTCCTTTGTTGTGCAGTGTGCAGAAGCTCTTCAGTTTGATGCTGACCCACTTGTTTATTTTTTATTTTGTTGCCTTTGCTTTTAGTCCTTGTCAGGACCTGGGCCAGAGAGCTTACTCTCTGTGTTTTCTTCTGGGAGTTTTATTTTTTCAGGTTTACATTTAAGTCTTTAATCCATTTGAATTGATTTTTGTGTATGGTGTAAGATAGGGTTCTAGTTTCATTCTTTGGCATATGGCTATATTCACTTTTCTCAGCACCATTTAAGTGAAGAGAGTGTCCCTTCCCCATTGTATATTCTAATTTCTAGAATAGAGGGCTAGTTTCTAGAGTTACTAGAGGGGTTCTAGGGTTACCAGAATGTTCTATATTTGATCTGGTGCTGGCAGTTTTTAATATAAGTCTTATATTCAAATAAAAGGTCAGTAAATGAACAATTAGGGTTTCCAGTTTTGGGAAAAAACAACTTGTATGCTCACAGAATTACTGGGAGGCTGCTTATTGAAAATGCAGCCTGGGATTCAGTGGATCTAGACGAGGTCTGAAGTTTCTGCATTTAAACCCCGTGCACCCAGTGATTTTGATGCAGCTTGCCAGTAAGACTTTTTAAAAAAGCATTCTTCCAAAAGTTGAACTAGTGTAATATTTATTAAATTTAATAAAGTGGTTCAAATATATTATGCACTTGACGTTAAATAGGAATATAGCTAGAGACGTTAAATGAAACATTCAAAATGCAGAAGAGCTTTATAGCTTAGAACTCTCTCCATTTCTTATGAAAATTTTTAAATTAAAAGCACCAGATTCTTAGACCTTTTTGCTTCTGTCACTAAACAGAAGGGTTCTCTCAACCTCTTCTACTTTTTTTTTTTTTAAATCCTCCTAGAGAGTTATAGCATGTGTAACAATGACTGGAAAAATAAAAACCTACTTTGATTCTAAAGAGTCTACTGCTGTTCACTAAATGTTTTTTTCTCAGACAGCAACATATTAATGGGTTCAAATTTATGTCACAACTAAATAACTAATCACTACATATCATAAGTCTGTAGTGTCAAAACCTCAAATTTAAACCTAACAAATTTAAACCTATTAAGGATCTATGATATTAATAGTGTATTATTAGGCAAATAAAGCAACATTGAACATCAAATGAATGTCAGGTACTCCAGAATAATTAAGACTTTTTTTCTTGAAGTTTAAAATAAAGCTAATGTTCACTGGCTTTGCACATCATTGTTTTGACATCAGTTGACTTTACAGATGTATTGCTAGGGTTCTTGTTAAAAATGTAGATTCTAATTAGGTAGATCTGGAGTGGGGCATGAGATTTTACATTTCTAACAAGCTTGCAGGTGATGACAGTACACTGCTGGTGGAAGACCAGATTTTGAATAGCAAAATTTGAATACTTTGTTTCTTCCAGTTGCTCTCCTTTATTTCTGTCAGAATAATCTTTTTGATGCATAGATATGACAGTGTTAGCTCTCTGCTCATAGCCCTTTGGTGACTGCCAGTCTCGAGTTTATCTTCGTTATCATGGCATACAGAGATTCTCAGGAGTCGGATCCTGTGTGTCTTGTGAGCCTCATCACCTCCTTTTCTAGTAATTCTGAGTTGACTATGTCTTCTGTTCCTGGCAGTAATGTGGAATACCACCGATAGGTACTGTGAAAACCGTCTCAAATGAAGCAATCAAAATGCCAGACAAAGTAAAGTTATAGATAAGTAGATAAATTTACTGATTCCACCATAGTGCTTACATGACAAGAAAGAAATCCGCAGTGGATAAAACGGAGACCCTGGGAGTTAAGAGTAGGCTAAAGCCGGTTTTTGCCCTGGGTGTTTTTCAAAAGGTAGAGAGACCTTGGGCTTCTAATTTTATGGCTGCCTTAAGTGCTGGAGAAAAGGAGGCAAATTAGAAGGCCACATAAGATGGGTGTCTAATATAAGACCCACATGTAAAGTGGGAGCCCAAAAGGTTCTGTAAGGATGTACAGAGAACAAACCTACCACACGAAAATGTACATTTAGGGACCTTTCAGTCTCAGTTTTAGTTTTGGTTCAAGGAAAGGCAGGATCCTCCCCCACTTCCTGAATTTGTAACCACAGTAGCTTGTCACATAGAGCTCTATGTAGCTCTGAAATCCTCAACCAGTGAACTTAAAGTAGTAATCAGAGGTGGTAGTGTTTCTGAGCAACTAGCTGAAAAAACCCGAGTTTTCTCTGCAGCAGTGTGAATTTAACCCAAGGCTCAGAGAGTTCTACAGATAAAGTTCCAAGGAAGAATGCAGCTTAAGAGGCAAGTAGATGAATAAAAAGCAGAAGGGCTGAAATGTGGAAAACAGAATGTAAAAGTGTAGCACATTTAATTGGAGTTTTAAAAAGAATGGAGAATAAATAGTTCAAGAGATAATGGCTATGAATTTTCTAGAACCATTGAAGCTCATCCAGGAAACTTAGTGAATCTCAAACAGGAGAAATAAAAATGAATTCCCATGTAGATTCATCATAGTGTAGAACACATAGAACAGTCAGAGTAAAGAAAATATTTTAAAAACAACTACAGAGGAAAGACGGTTTCCTTAAAAAGGAACAGCAGTTTGGCATTGGCTGAATTTTGATAGCAACAATGGAAGACAGAAGACAGTGGAGTAATATCTTCAGTTTGCTGAAAGAAAATTGTCAGTCATATATCCATTACCCAGTGAAGCAGTCTTTTAAGAAAGGGAAAAGCAGAAACCTTTCCAGGAAAAAAAAAAATTGTGATAGTAATATATTATTCCCAGGATGATCTGTATTTGCTTTTAATATAACATTCTGGACCACAGGCAGGCCTTTTAAGTGATTACTGTCTTTCATACCTGAGGGAAGGATTTAACCTTCATGTTGGGTTACCAGGGTCAAAGAATGATACTACCTGCATAATTAACAGAAATTTTCTCTTTGGAAAGCACTTCCCTTTATATTACTATATTTGCTATTAATAGTAGACTTAGATTTTCAACATTTGACATTCAAAAAGTTTAAAAAGTATCTTTGTATACATAAAGAACTGTAGTTGCCTATGTCAAAAATTATCCCTATTTAATAGTAATGTTATATTATTCAAAACTTTTCAATATTACTTTGTTTTATGAGATAGCTGCTTAAAACGTTAGCTTAAAACTTTAAGGTAACCTAAAGCAGAAAAATCTGGGAAGAAGACAGTAGTCCAGTTTTTGTGCCTTTCTGAATTTACTAATAAGTAAATAAACAAAGTACCAAAACAACGAACCTGTGGGCAACATTTACCCATGACATTGTATTCCCTGAACCCTAAAATACAACTGGGTAAGGGCAAAACACCAATAGGTACAAGACCTGAATATAGCAATCAGTGTATTAGTAGGAAAAAGCAGAAAGGAAACAGTGGGGACCAAACTTGGCAACAGGAGATTCCTCAAGTAGTCAACTAGAAAAGCCAGCGGGCTAGTTAACAGATGAAACTGGTAGGTCTTTTGTTTACTCCCAGCAATGAACTAGTGTAGTGTGCCTTCATGAGGACTATAAGGGCAAGCAAGGGTAGTTTAACCCCTGTGAACTCTCAAAACTGACCTACTAGGGCTGTCTTTCAAAGTACTGCCTCCTCACCCTAATGGAGAACCTCTGGGAATGGAATCAAAATTGCATGGAATTAGGGACAAAGGAGAGAAGTGCCAAATGAAAGTTGGGGAGAATAGAACCAAGACATCTCAGAAAGCAAACTGCATGGTTTTTTTTTAAACACTGTATACAGTAGAACAGGGAGCTCTGTAAAATGAGAAAGACCATTTACATTAATAGACCAACATTATCCAGAGGAAGGAAAACCAAGAAATCTAAAGTATGCGGAGACCACATGTGGAAGACTGTTCAGTTTCCAGTGTTAAACTTTGAGAGTAGCCATCAGTTGGAGCTCTTAGGATGATGAGGGAGTTCAAGGCATGCCGGATCAGGAATGATTTAATGAATTCGGGGTGGTTATGCTTGAAAAATAAGCTACGTAGCATTAGGATCAAGTTTCATTTGTGTAGCCAGCAGAGAGGCCATACAGGGTAGAAATTCAAGGAGGGAGAATTTCAACTTCAGTAAGGAAAGGAGTAAATATAAAAATTGATCAAAAAGTGCAATATGTTTTCCAGGTGGTGGAGGCTGCCGATCTCTAAAGGTATTTAAGCAGAGGTCTGGTCCTCTGTTATCAGCATGATTAGTATTTATTAATACCTGCTGGGTGTCAGGTGCTAATATAAGCACTTGACCTGTGTTAATTAATATTTACAGTACCCTGAGGCACATTTTTCATATGCCATGCTTATGACCAATTAAAGAGAATCTGGGAGTCTTAAGATGATGCTTCTAATCCAGCTTTTCCCTTCCTTAGCTATTGTGATGTTGGGCAAGGTACCTAAATTCTAGAATCAATTTCTGAAGCTCTAAAATAAGGGGATTAGAAAAGAATACCTCTAAAGCTTTTTGGCTGAATCTGTTTGTCTTTTCGTGGCTCATAACTTTTCTGACCACCTAGAACAGCAGTTTTCAGATTTTGGTCTTAGAACACCCTTTACACTCTTGAAAATTATTGAGGATTCCAAATAGTTTTTGTTATATAAATTCTATCTATTGGTATTTATTACATTAGAATTAAAATTGAGGGCTGCCTGGGTGGCTCAGTTGATTAAGTGTCTGCCTTCTGTTCAGGTCATGATCTCACAGTCCTGGGATCGAGCCTTGCATTGGGCTCCCTGCTCAAAGGGTGTCTGCTTCTCCCTCTCGCTCTCCCGTTTTCCCCATTAGAGTGCGCGCACACTCTCTCTCTCTCTCTCTCAAATAAATAAGTAAAATCTTAAAAAAAAAAAAGAAATTAAAACAGAAATTTTAAAAGCATAAACACAGTTGTATCAGCCATTAAAATATTGGCATCGTCACAAGCTATATAATCAGAAAGTTAAATACATTTGGAAGAGAATGAGTTCAAAAGCCAACAACCTCTTGATATTAATGAAGGTAGATTTGACTTCAAAGATCTGGAAAGCCTCAGCAATTCTCCGGTCCACCTATCACACTTACTGACCCTGTTCCTGTCCTTTGACAGGTTAGAGAATGGTTTTCTTGGCGCTGAAAAAGATATGGAAATGCATCCTTCCCTATGTAACCAGCCTTTGGTATGTTTTGATTTGGAAGATAATTTAACCCGTGAGGACTCTAACTCATATTGAGTAAAGATTTGAGTTTGAGTATCTTTAATGATTGCTGATCTCCTTCCTTCTGTTATATATTTAACTCATGATGAAGTTAGCCTATTTAAGCCTTCTTAAAATTGCTAACAGAAAGTTGTTTAATAGCTAATAAGAATAACATATTAAGTACTCAGAGATGTCAGACACATCTTTAACATGCATTATCTCTATAATCTTTACATAATCCTGTAAAAGGGAGGTACCATTTAGAATCCTCTTTTGCAGATGAGGTAACTGAGATTTAAAGACTTTAAGTAGGGCGCCTGGGTGGCTCAGTTGGTTGAGCGACTGCCTTCGGCTCAGGTCATGATCCCAGAGACCCGGGATCGAGTCCCACATCGGGCTCCCTGCTCGGCGGGAAGCTTGCTTCTCCCTCTTTCACTCTCCCTGCTTGTGTTCCCTCTCTGGCTGTGTTTCTCTCTGTCAAATAAATAAAATCTTAAAAAAAAAAATAAAGACTTTAAGTAAATTTGCTCAAGATTACATAGCTAGGCAGTGTTAGATTTAGAATTTGTATAGTGTAACTACTGAACCTGGTCTGTTATGTTAACCCACTGGATTTTATTCAAATTTATGGAGCTGTTTCACTATCAAGTTGACATTGTGCTGAAATGATTTATTTCTTAATGTTCTTTGTTGATACTAATATTATTCCTTTACTTACCTCAAATGAAAAGCTCTGTTGGAGTCAGAAATGGTTTATCTTTGATCACAGGACTGTGTGATTTCCACTGCCCTGGGAGTGTGATTTGGAGGTTCAGAGAAATTATGAATCAGATGGGTAGAGCTTAAGAGGCAGTGTAGCATGGTTTCTGAACCTCATTTCTTCATCTTTAAAATAGAATCTACATCATCATTTTTTTTGACAACGAAATCGGGTTTCACATGTGAAACATTTAGCAAGGGCTGGCACACAAAGTGAGATTCAGTAATACTTATTTTGCAGTTGTGTTGAGAATTGTTAAGGAAAAGAGATTACAAAGTTCGATAGCGACTTTGGGTTATAGTCTAGAATTTGATTTTATTGTTTTGCTTAAAATCTTATCAATTTAAACTGTTGAAATACTTGTAATTGTATGTAACTATAGAGCTACATTTACAGATTCAAATATAGCTTTAAGAGCACTTTGTACCAGTGGACAAAAACAATTAGGGTGTGTGCATTGAGTTTTGGGGCATGGGGGAGATATGGGGTGCCTTCATTTTCCCAAAAGGAGTCTAGGAAAAAATCTCATATGATTTATTTTACTTTGTTGGGGGCACTCTAAAAACTTTTTTTCTTTATCTGGACAGGGCCTCGACCCATGGTCCATGACCCTGATTGGAAGGAAGGTGATGTTTAGGCATCTGAGGAAGAGTGGTCTCTGTCTTAAGAAGGTGCTTTTATATCAAACAGAGTTGTAATGGTGTCCTGTTACTCTCACTTGTGCCTTTTGTTTCTCATGTAGCTGTAAGATCCTTAATGATGCCTTGTTGGAAGATAAGTTGGCCTAGTAGAAGGAACATAAGCCTTGGTTCAGGCATTTGCTCACTTTTAAACATGTTTGCTAAATCTTACTAATTGTAAATCTTTGGGCAAGTGACCTTAATCTGAGCTTGTTCCTATTTTGTAAAATGGGAATAATAATTTCAGGATTCTCAATTAGTTGAATAAACTGTACCTAACATAGTGTCAGTTCGTAGTGGGCTCTCTGTAAATGTTTGCTAATTACATGAATGCAGTGGAAGTATCTTTACTAATCTGAATATAAAACTGATTTCTTAACTTACAGCATTTCTTCCCAAAAAATTTTTTTTAAAGATTTTATTTATTTACTTGACGGAAACACAGCTGGGGGGGGAGGACACAAGCAGGGGGAGTAAGAGAGGGAGAAGCAGACTTCCCACTGAGCAGGAAGCCTGATGGAGGGCTCCAGGGCTTGACCCCTAGACTCTGGAATCCTGACCTGAGCTGAGGGCAAAGGCTTAATGACTGAGCCATCCAGGCACCTCTCTTTCTAATATTTTTGTTTCTGTATCTGGAGTAAGTGAGTTACTGCAGTAGAAAAAACTGTAGAGCCATATTTTTATGACTTTCAGTTATTATTATTCTTTTGAGTTAGCGGTCTAATTTTGTCTAAGTGGGAAGAATAACTTCAGAGTGGAGGAATCCTATAAGAAACTGGAAGTTCTAAGAAATATTCTTCCTAACAAATCTGAAAATCACTACTTTTGGAGAGCAGTGACCTAGAGAAAGGGTCTTCCTAGTTATTTGAATGGCTGAGTTTAGTGGTAAAATCTTTAGGCAGTCCTCATTGTAATAAGGAATTTGAGTTGTGACCAACCCACAGTGCTTTCTCTTAGTTTTGGATTGAGTGTAAAATACAGCATTGTACTGAGATTGAGAGTGTTTGGAAGTTTGAGAGTGTTTTACAACCACTGCCTTGTTAGGTTTTTCCAGAAATACTGTTCTATAACCTGAAAAATTTTAAAAATTTCTTGTCTGAAAATTACAGATCATTACATAAGGGATCTAGTTTACTAATTTAATCACTATGACAGTATTGCTTTATTTCTACATAAATAGAGAAGATCTTTGTAAGAAAATAATGATACTTATCATTTAGAAAATAATAGCTCTCAGTCTTTACTGAAAAGGAAAGAAAAAAGAATAGTTTTAAGTGGATTATAAATGTTTCTTGTTATTAGAGTTAATTTTTTAGATGTTTTACATTTTTTATTTTCTTGGTGGTGGTGGTGATGGTTTTTACTTTATTTGCTTTTTTTTAGTCACTGTAGTATTGACAGATAAGGACTTTTTGGGCAGTGATGGAGTCAGGCTAGAATGAAGTTTATTTGGTTTCCCTATAATTACATACGTTTTAGAAATTTTTCTTGTTCGTATGTCTTACAAAGGTCTACCTCGGGTAGATTTTTAAAAAACGGTATTTTTATAGCCATTACATTCTTTTTTTTAAATTCATATTTTATGTCTTTGGTCAGCATTTTATCACCAGTACCTAGCCCATGTTAGGGTTTAAATATTTATTTTCCAATTCAAATACGCATTTTCTGAAACCACGCTGTGTGCAGTGCGGTTGGGCAGTGTTTTCCCCCGATATACCTACTCAATCTTCCTGACAAAAATTTGAAGAAGATGGAATAATGTTTCTTAGAGTCTATCTGTGAATAGTGATTCTCTGACATATTCATCTAAATGAGGTAATTGTTTTTCCTCAGTGAGCAAGAAAAGAAATCCAGGCAGCAGTTACCTGAGTTCTGACATATCTGCGAAAACCCCTCAAAAACCTAGGCAAAGGGGCATCAAGCAGAGGCAAATCAGAATAGAGTTCCTAAATTTAAAAAGCAGATAACAAGAAGACATTCTTTTCCTTTGCGGCCCATATTAGTTCCTGTGCTAAAACTGTGCTAAGATGGGAACTCTATTAAAAAAACAGACTCATTAGTTTTCTATAGACAGTAAATTTTCTATATTATAGTGGTGTGCTTTTTCTGAAGTTCAAAACCTTATTTATAAAATGATAGTGAGGTAGAATAGAGGCCACAGCTGGAAGGAGTTTAGTCATGGCTCATTGTGGTAGTGTTGTTTTCCTTAAAGATGCTGAGTTATTTCTGAAATTTAGCAGATTCTTGTTTTCTTTGTCTTGTGGCCATTGGCTCCTTAGGGGAGTGCTTCAAGTTTGGTTTTCCATCTAGTACAATTGCTATTTTAGCTCTTTCACATTCTTCATTCAAAGTTCTCTCTACCTGCTGTAGAATGCTTCACAGTGAATGAAGTGCTGACTCTTCGATGTCAGGAGTTGTGGGCACTGGGAAAACTGGAACCTTTGCCTGTTGAAATGGAAAAATCAGTATTCTGGGCTTTTATCCTCACTCTCTGATATGAACATAACTGGTATTAGTGTAGGGAAGACCTGGCTAATGAGCCCAGAGCAAAGAAGTCCAAAGCCTTTTTCAGCATTTAACAGGCTCACAATAGGAGAATCAAAGAAGGCAGAGGAATTTTTGCCTTGTCCTCAATTAATATATACATTTTTAATCAAAGTACTTTTCATATTAAGTACAATCCATAGATGAGTTTTAACAATATGTATACCTGTGGAACCAACACCTCAGTCAAGATGTAGAAAAATTTTTGTCACTCCCCAAATTTCCCACATGTTCCATTCCTTTCAGTCCAAACTTAGGCAACAACTATTTTGGTTACTATTACTGTAGATTAGTTTTTTGTATTCTTAAACATCAAATAACATGGATTCATATAATGTTGCCTTTTTTTTTCTGGCTTCTTCACTCAACACACTTTTTGATATCCATTTTGGTTTATGTATCAGAAGTGCATTCTCATTTTTGTGTACCTCTTCCATTGTATGAATATATCTCAGTTTATTCATCCATTCTTCTTTTGATGAATATTTGAGTTGGGTTCAGTTTTGGCTATTCTGAATAAAGCGATTAGAAGCATTCTTGTACCAGCCTATTTGCAAACATTTCTGTTGGGTAGGAGTACATAGGAGTATATGTGCTAGCTCGCAGGGTCTGTGTTTTTATAAGTAACTGCAGATGGTTTTCTACAGTGGTAGTAACATTTTACAATCCCACTAGCGATGTATGAGAGTTTTAGTTTCCTATTTTTACCAGCGTTTGGTGGTGATTGGTCTCTTTTAATTTAGCCATTTTTATGGATGGGAAGTTGTATTGCATGGGGGCTTTAATTTACATTTACTTGGTGGCTAGTTTTACAGAGTACCTTTTCGTATGTTTATCAATCCTTTTATATCTTTTTTAGTTAGCTGGTTGTGTTTTACCCATTTTTTTTTCATTTAATATTTGAATGATACATGACTAGTTAGTGCATGAATGACTTCTGTGATTGTGACTTTTATCACACAGATTTCAACATTTATATGCAAACCTGACACCCCTCCTGTTCCCAGTCATGATGTTAACACCACTCTACCAAAAAGTCTTGTAGGAGGGATCTATTTCTTCAGTGACAAGGTGTGTTTTTCAGAAGTAGACTTTAGTCTTGAACTACCACAAATAGAAGCATCTGGTAACAGTGTAAGATGGACACTTACATTTTCATATTTTAAAATCTGTATTCACCGTTCTTTTTATTTTACAATGTATGAGAAGCTATCGAATATATTATAGGAAATGAAAAAATTATCCTGTGGATTTTGTTTGTATTTGTTCATTGTTGGTTAACAGTTTTAGAAATTTTAAGAAGTAATAGATTATATGGACTGTAATAAAGTTATATATACAGTTGAGTATCACTTCCTAAATGTGGAAAAAGTCTGTGTATATTGTCTGTGTATGATCATTGGTTTATCCCTGCATTTTAAAGCTTAGCATTATAATATATACTTGATATTTGGTGTCATTTAATATCAATAGAGAAAAAAAGAGCAAAAGTAGTTCCTACTTTCTTCATGGAATTGGAAGGATGAGACACTTGAAATAGCAAATAAGTTCACTTTTCTAGTCTTCTACTTTCTATAATATATTAAAAAAGACAACTCAAATATTTCAGTCCTCTTTGCTCAAGCTTACCCCTTTATCAACCTGTTAATTTTGCATTTCTTTTATCATAAGTCTGTGTTCCCAACTTTTTCCTGAATGTTCTTCCACTGTTTTTACAAGTGGGGAAGGGGGAGGTCCTTGTAGTCACAAGGCCTGTGCTTGCCAATTTCAACAGGTTCTGTGACAGAAGAATAGACGAATGAAGGAAGGTGACTTACATTGCGAGATAGGGTTAGTAAAGGATGGGCAAAGAAATATGTCAGAGAGGAAGATATCTTTACAAAGATACAGACATAGGAGAACATATAGTGTATAAGGAGAATACAGGTAGATCAATATTTTTGGATAATGCACACTTTAAGACAAACTAGTTTGTATTGAAGATGAATGGAGGCAAGACCTGATTAGGAACATCTTGTGTATTATGCTTAGGAGTTCAAATTTAATTTTCTAGAATAGTAGTTTCAGAAGTTTTCAGAATCACTCCGGAGTTGTTTATTCTTTCTGTGAACCACTCTTCTCTCCCCTTCTCCAGTTGTCCTTCACAGGTTCTTTCTTTACCTGTTTAATATCTTGCCTTCATTTGAACAAAAGCTTCATCATGTAACAAATTTGGAAACTGGCACTGAGGTGATGACATTTCATGTTCTGGCAGCAGTATAGAGGGTAGGTGAGAGGTGTGATGCACAAAAGATGCGAAGATTATTAGGGATGCTTTTCAAATAGTTTGGGCAAGAGGCAGATAGTATCTGCTTATTAAACAGCACTAGAGAAGTGTGGAATCCATTGTAGATCTACTGAAGGAGGAGCACTTAGGATTTAGTGATGATGTGAGTGGGTGACAAAGGTGCTAAGACAAGGCAAAGGTAGATCATAGCAGAAAATGGGAGCCAGATTGATGTCCAGATTCACCCCCACATCTTTTTCACTTTTAGAATAGTCCCAACCATAGTGTTAAAAGCTTACTTAGCCCCAGAACGATTTGATAATAAGTTGCCAACAGGATGCACTATCACTCCTGAACTCTTGAGTATGCATCTTATAAACAAGGACATTCTGCCAACATAATCACAATATAACCATTAAAATCAGGATATTGACATCAATATTTTAGATTTTCTATTCCTCAGACTCCATTTGAGTTTCACTAGTTGTTCAGATAACTATCTTGTATAATAGAAAGATCCCATTCAAAATCACGGACTACATTTAGTTATCCTGTATCTGGAACAGTGCCTTGATCTTTACTTTCATTCCTTTCACTTTTGAAGGTTATAGGACATCATTTTGAACAAGGACCCTTAATTTGGGTTTGTCTGTTGTTTCCTCGTTAATGGATTCAGGTTTTGCATTGTTGGCAAGAATTTCAAAAAAGTGATGCTGCGTTACTCTCATTACTTCTTATTAGGTAAACATAATGTCAGTTTGTCCCATTATTTAGGTTCACTTTAGCCTTTTTCAGTCTTTTCACATTAAGGAAACACTTAAAATAATCGTATCTTGGAAATTACGTAAAGGTGATTGTATCTGCAGCTCACAGTACACTGCTCGATCAGTAAATTCTAGATGTAATAATGTATTGGTAATTATCAGTGCTTTTTTTTTTTTTTAAGATTTTATTTATTTATTTGACAGAGAGAAACAGCTAGAGAGGGAACACAAGCAGGGGGGGAAGAGAGGGAAAAGCAGGCTCCTGCCGAGCAGGGAGCCTGATGCAGAGCACAATCCTGGGACTCTGGGAACCGGACCTGAAGAGAGGCAGATGCCCAACAACTGAGCCACCCAGGCATCCCTATCAGTGCTCTTTTGCATAGAGAGTGTTCTTTTTCTGTGGATCTGTTTATCTTGGCAAATTCATTAACCCCCTCTTTTTGTTTGATTCCTTCTTCCCACAAAGTAGTCTCACAATTATTTTGACTTTACTGTGAATTTACCTCTTTAATGCAAAAATTATATTTACCTCATGTGCTTGTTTTTTGCTCCACAAATATCAATTCAGGGTCAAATATGAGATAAGCAGACATGTGCTAACACCAGTTAGTGTTAAAAAGAGTCTATTTTTTTTCTTTTACTTTACTACTTTATTTTTTTTTAAACCTTATTCAAGTAGGCCTTACCGTAAACTTCTGTATGAGATCCAGATTAGATATGGAATGTGTAGGGAATGTGTAGGAGTAGTTTTCCCTTCATATTTACAGCAAGAAATGACATTTTGGCCAACTTTCCTTGGGGCAGAATACAACCCCCTGGTAATTAAGCTTAGCTTACTTTCCTTGGGATAAATCTCGTTTATGTTTGCATAAATTTCGCAGACTCATTAAGGAAATGTCATAAATTTCACATAACTAGCTTAAATCAAAATGGGACTTAATTTTTCTTAACATAGGCTCAGAAGATTTAAATAAAGGCTGTAAATTGATTTTAATGTTATTTACAACATGACCTTTTTTTGACAGTATTGAATAGTAAAGCTACTAAAACCATAAACCAAAGCAATATGAATAAAAATATTGCCTAGATGCTCTTTTATACAAGACTTAGAAAAACATTTTCTTACTCGGTGATATGCTCATGTTCAAATGTAGGCCTACCCCCTAGAAAAGTACTTCCTTCATGAGGCATAAAAGTGTGATTTTTGAATCTAAAAAATCACTTTGACTTCTTTACTGTGAATTTACCTCTTTAATATAATAATTATATTTACTTTGTGTGCTTGTTTTATGCACCACAAATACCAGTTCTGGGTCAAATGGAGATAAGTCGACACCTACAGATTTCCTTTCCAGCTGAAATGAGATTGTTTCTTAGCTTATTCTTGATGTTCATTGAATAAGAAAAAGGTTGTTTGAATGCATAATGAAAACTGAAGCATAATGTTCATTGGTTTCTTATGACTAATAGGATATTTTTTTCTCTACAGAAACCCTGAATACATCTAGGGCAGATCAGGAAAACTCATCTTGTATAAGACTGCAGCTCTTCTTTTTCTCAAGGCAAATAATCAGAAGATTCTCATAATCAGAAGATTCAGAAAAAGAGTTCTGCCCAGTGATCATTTGTGTTGAAAGGGAAGAAAATCAGCTCCCCTTGTTCTGTAGCTTCTCCAGGTGGTTTCCAATAAGATTTGAGACTTGATGAGACCCTTCTTTATTTAAGCCCAAGCAGCAGTAGAAACATTTCACAATCTCCTTTATGTGATGTGATGTTTCCCAAAAGTGCATTTTCCTTTTAAATCCAAGAATCTTGTCCCTTGAAGCCAAAGCTTTTCTTCATGTCTTACAGAGACTGAGGAGTTAGTGTCGCATTGGCTAGTTTCTTCAGCTATTCTTTATTGTCAGGGTACCAACGAAATCTAGCCTCCTGTTGTCTTAAAAGGGCTCCTTTTAGCTTAAATACTCTGTAGAGAATTTTTCCTCTGCTGAGCCACTGGATTTCTTTATGTAGTAGAAAATTTTCTTCAACATTCTGGAGTGAAATGACCTTTGTTTAATGAAGTTAGCCATTTTGTGGTGTCTTTCACACTTTTCTATTTTGTTTCAAGAGTTTTTGACACCAGTACATAGATACCATCTGGGTTAATGCACGTCCACAGAGAAACAGATATGAAGACAAGGTATGATGGGCAGGTAGCCACCCATCAGAACTGGCTGTTGGAGCTTTCCCACCATGCGCAGTCATTTGCTGGGAGAAGCATAGACACATTATGGCCAGGTGTAAATGTTGCACAGGATTCTAAGATAAGGGAGCAGGTTCTGTTGAAGGGATATCTGAGCAGGGCACCACTGTGGCCACTGAACCCTCCTTAACCCATTTGGGTTTTGACACCATCTTGTCCTGTGGACATCTTTCTTACCCTGCTCATGTTTGCTACCCTCACCCAGGCAGATGTTATCATTCTGCTCTGCCTTTAAGCTGCTGGGCTTTCCCACTGTTGGAGCACTCCTCA
>PITA01028959.1:0-18675 GCA_004023965.1 Spilogale gracilis | reverse complement strand
GCCTGGGTGGCTCAGTTGGTTAAGCCACTGCCTTCGGCTCAGGTCATGATCCCGGAGACCCGGGATCGAGCCCCACATCGGGCTTCCTGCTCGGCGGGAGGCCTGCTTCTCCCTCTCTCAATCCCCCTGCTCGTGTTCCCTCTCTAGCTGTGTTTCTCTCTGTCAAATAAATAAAATCTTTAAAAAAAAAAAAAAAAAAGAGTACATATCCTCAACGTAATCATTGTTGGTGTTGACCTTAGAGAGCAGAGTTTACCAGGTTCCGTCACCAGAAAGCTACTATTCTCCTTTCCAGACTCAACTCTTTGGAAAGAAGATGCTAAGTATATTCTGAGAGATTTTTTTTAAAGGATTATTTATTTGAGAGAGAGAGAGAGCATGGTCCAGAAGGACAAAGAGTCTGAAACTCCCTGCTGAGCACAGAGCCCTGCTTGGGGGGGATACAGGACATGTGGGGCTCGATCTCATCGCCCTGAGATCATGACCTGCGCCGAAACCAAGAGTCCGCCAGTTAACCAACTGTGTCACCAGGGTGCCCTCTAAGAGATTTTTTTAAAAGTAAGCCCTACCCCCAGCATGGGGCTGGACTCATTACCCTGAGCTCAGTGGTCACAGGCGCTACTGAGTGAGCTAGTCAGGCGCCCCCAAGAGGTTGTTTTTTAAATGAGATTCCAGATAACATGTTTCTTACGGAGTGGAATCTCCTCTATTATTTTGTGGCATCTGATATCTTTAAGTTTTACTTCAATCAGAGACAGGTATATGCAACTGACAAATTTCAAATGCTTATTGAAATTGTGAAGTGTATTCAGTTGGTGAAGGGATGTGAAATTAATGACTGCTTTTGTGAATATTTGTGCTGGGGGCAGTTCATGTGTTTTGCAAATGTTCCCCTGTCCAGCTGTTGCCCACATCTACTCTCATTCCTCAGCCTCCAAGCCTCTGTTTGCCTGAGGCTGTGCCGAGAATGCAATTGCCGACTAGCTAAAACCTCTGTGAAAACACTTAGGTAGATAGAGTGGCCCAGGATTTGTTTGCTTGGCAGGAACTCAGTTGCTAAAATGGTCTTTAATATGTTTGTGCCTCTCTGCTATGCTTCTTTTGCCAGAATAGATGCAACTCTAAAGATTTGCTGGTCTTCCTAACTCCTTTTTTAATATCTCATAGCAGTGACTGGACTATTGATCTGAAGGGCTTTTTGCAAGTTCTGATATTTTAAGAACTGAGAGCTTTGAAAAAACAACACTGCTTTACTTCACGTAAACACAGAGCTTCTTCAAACCAAATAATATACAGCATGTGCCATAAAGTTCGTTCCTAGAAATCACCAGATTCAGAGGGAGCAAAGGCTGATAGAGAAGGAATTCAAGCAAGTGATAACACTTGCTCAAAGACAGATGACCAGCTCAGCGCCAAGGGAACATGGCCTGCAGCAGTCCTACTCCCTCTTTCCCCACCCATCCCTAATCTGTGTTCTTGGCTTCTGACTGAAACTTAAAGCACTTCTCATAAAGATGGTTCCAGAAGGAAAGGCACACAGAAAGTAAACAATTAGCTTTTTGAAGTATACCTTTAGTACATTATTTGTAGTTTTGAGGTTCTAGTTTGGCTCCTCAGTAGAGGAAATAATGAGTAGCATGCCTCATTATGATTAGATATATTTCATATAATCAAAAAGAACACATATGCCATAAGGCAAATAGAAAAAATTGGGGATTTATTTCTTCCTCTTTCTTTCTTTCTTTCTTTCTTTGTTTCTTTCTTCTCTGTTTCCTGCATGTATTTATTTATTTATTTTAAAGATTTTATTTATTTGACAGAGAGAAACCCAGTGAGAGAGGGAACACAAGCAGGGGGAGTGAGAGAGGGAGAAGCAGGCTTCCCGCTGAGCAGGGAGCCTGATGTGGGACTCGATTCCGGGTCTCCGACTGAAGGCAGTCGCTTAACCAACTGAGCCACCCAGGCGCCCCTGCATGTATTTATTAATGTAAATTCTGGCTAATGAGGTCTAAGAGGACACCCTGAATTTGAGAGAGAAGCCAAAATGGGAGAGCTAAAGAGTATTTAGGTTTACACTCTTGATTGCTCAATGTCACTGTCTAAAATATGTCTTTTATATATCATAGGTATTCACTACATGTAAGAATCCAGTACTCATTTTTTAAAAGATTTTATTTATTTGACAGGGCACCTGGGTGACTCAGTCGTTGAGTGTCTGCCTTCGGCTCCGGTCATGGTCTCGGAGTCCTGGGATTGAGCCCTGCATCAGGCTCCCTGTTCAGTGGGGTCCTCCTTCTCCCTCTACAACTCCCCCTGCTTGTGTTCCCTCTCTAGCTGTGTTTCTCTCTGTTGAATAAATAAATAAAATTAAAAAAAGATTTTATTTGACAGAGAGAACAAGTAGGGGGAGCAGCAGGCAGAGACTGAGGGAGACGCAGGCTCCCTGCTGAGCAGGGAACCCAATATGGGACTCGACCAGGACCTTTGGGATCATGAACTGAGCCTAAGACAGACGCTGAACCCACTGAGTCGCCCAGGTTCCCCTCCAGTACTCATTGTCAAAATTTGTTTTTAACTTCTCTTAGTAAACTGTTTTAGAATAGTTTCAGGTTTACAGGAAATTTGCAAAGGTGGTTACAGGGAGTTTGCATATATGCCCCTCACCCATTTTCCCTGTATCTTATATCAATTAATACAGTACATTTGTCACAATTAACGAACCAATATTGATATTATCTAAAGTCCGTACTTTCTTCTCATCACTTTAGCTTGTCCCTAATATCCTTTCTCTGTTCCAGGATCACATCTACGATACCATATTTAGCCATCACATCTCTTGAGGTTCCTCTTGGCTGTGACTGTTTCTTAGACTTTCCTTGGTTTTGATGACGTTGACAGTTTGCAACTGATTAGGGATTTTGTAGAATATCCCTCAGTTAAAATTTGATGTTTTCCTCAAGGTAAAACGGGGGTTATGGTTTTTAGGAAGAAGACTAGAGAAGTAAAGGGCTGGTTTCATTGCACTGTATCCACCGTGTATACCTGGCTCGGATGGTATGTGTCAAGTTTCTTCACTGTAAAGTTACTCCTTTTTAAAATAGAGATTTTTATTGATTTTGTCACCTCTATGATTCTGGACTGATGAAAGTGGTTTATTTCATTCAACAAAAGTTATCGTGAGTTAAAGAAAATGTGGCTTTAGGCAAATTTTAGTTATTTTTTTTTTTTTATTCAAGGCCCACTTACGGGAAGGATAAACCATACTTAAGGAACAGCCTATACTTTGTAGGTAATGAAAGTGCGTCAAGGTTAAGTTTTTGGTGTGCCATGTATATTTAGCTTTTCTAAATAGGCCAGGTTTTTCAACAAAATTCTGTTTGATTACAGATGAATATTATTAAATAATTTAAGTCACATCTTCAAATGTTATAGCAATTCAATTATTCATGATTTGCCAGTTATTAGACTTTCTCACCTTCTCTTTTCACTTGTTTTATATTCGGAAGTAGCAGTGAGGGCACCTGGGTGGCTCAGTGGGCTAAAGCCTCTGCCTTCGGCTCAGGTCATGATCTCAGAGTCCTGAGATCGAGGCCCGCATCGGGCTCTATGCTCAGTGGGGAGCCTGCTTCTCCTTTCTCTCTGCCTACTTGTGATCTCTCTCTCTGTCAAATGAATAAATTAAATCTTTTTTTTTTAAAGTAGCAGTGAAAAGTATTCCCGTAAATGAGACCCTTTCTATCTCCCTAGCTTTTCATATAAGTACAAAGGATTATATAGCTATTAGGAATCAAGCAACCTCCTGCTTATTTACATTTCTTCAAATGCTAGTCATAGTAACAGATGAAGATCAGAAAGTACTAGGAAAAGAAGTCACCAGCACATCTTGTGTTGAAATTTGTTAGGGGGTGTCGGTATCAAGGAATGAGTGTGTCATGCAGCAGATGAGCCTCTAGGATGAATTTGATTAATTCTGCAAGGCAGCAAAATCTCATGATCAGATGGTGTTGCTTGAGGCTTTCTCTTGCTTTCGAGTTGGAGAATCTAAATTGTGTAACCTCTAGTGGATTTCCATTCTGTCAATGTATCAAAGAACGTCTGTGCAGATGGAAAGAGATTTTCTGTTGGGCTATGTGTGAGCTCAGTGGGAAGGGTTAAAAATTAGAAGTGAATGCATTTAACTCAATTTTGCTTTCTAATTACTGGCGTCTCTACCAGATTTGTTGACATGGCAAACATGGAAGGAGCAAAAGCATCTGGGTTGTATTTCTGGCTCTGCCACTAGTTGTTGTGTAATTTTTGAGGTAGTTTTTTTTTTATGTAACTTTCCTCAGTGGTCGTCAGACTTTCATCGGTACAGTGAGAATAGATAGGCCAGAACATTGCTTAAACCCCTGAAGAACGTGTAAGTCTGTGCTTCGGAATGGGAAGGAGAGTAGCAAGCAGCATGGACTGTCGCCTCAATTATACGTTCACGATCATCCATGACCATGATACGGTACATTAGGAAAAAATGTAGTGGGGGATCCTTTTTTTTTTTTTAAAGATTTTATTTATTTATTTGACAGAGAGAGAACAGGCAGAGAGAGCAGAGGAAACAGCCTAGCCTCCCCGCTGAGCAGAGAGCCCTATGCGAGCCTCGATCCCAGGACCCTGAGATCATGACCTGAGCCGAAGGCAGAGGCCTCAACCCACTGAGCCACCCAGGCGCCCTGTAGTGAGCATCTGATCTGCCCACAAAACATTGTATATGCAGTTGGGGTCATGGGTTTTGACCAAGGAACTCATGCCTAATAGTTATTTTTTTCTAGGTATGGCCACAGATATAAAAATGAATAGATTGCCAAGTCATAGCTATGGGCCACAGAGCTTTTTAAGAAATGTATTCTGGATTAGGGAAGTATGGTGGTGGGTAGAGAAAGTGAACAAAGAAGATATCTCTATAATCGAAATTCTGTATTACTCTTCCTTGGTCTTTCCCATGTGACACACCGCCTCTTCCATTGGTATTCTTTTCTGCTCATGGCCTTGCCTCATGCTGTCTGATGTTGAGAGTTCTCTGAGCCCTGCTGACTTCTGTGTCTTCACAGCTCTTCCGTGGACAGAGCTGGGGCAGGTCAGCCCTGAACCAGGCTTTGGGCCCCCGCCTGTCCTGAGTTGGGGATAATTTCAGGAACCTGAAGCTGCTTAGCTCAGCAGGTCAGCATTTCTGCTGGTCTCATTCTGACTTTGTGTGCTTAGGTTTTTGTAAGGCTTCTCTTGCTTAGTTCCTTGTGATGAAAACTGGATTTGTATTTCTGTGCCAGAAGCTGGACCCTGTTCTGTTTCACCCCTGTGAAGTCCTTATCTGGGTACAGTGCTTGGTATCTCAGGGTAGGAATGTGCTTTCTTTTAGCCAGGTCTTTTGGGAACTTGAGCTCTGCCTCACCCCATGCCTGTCATTGGGACTTTGAGGACCATTGATAGTGATGTTAATGCTTACTGGCTCACAGCTTTTTGCCAGGTTTTCCCTGTTGTCATCTGTGTGCTTTCTCCTTCCTTGCTCAGTATCTTGGTGCTCACTGCTCACCTCCATGGACTTCTGCCTATTCCTGCCTACTCTCCTTTTCTAAGTATGCACTCTTGCCTACGTCAGTTTCCTTCTCGACCTTACTTCTGGGGTTTACACTCCAAGCACCTGATAATCCCTCCCTTCTAATATGGAGGGGCCTGATGTATACCACACTGCCTGCCTTCAGAAGTTTAATTATGACAATCAGTTGTTCTCTTTCTCTAGGGCCTTTATATAAAAAAGTCAGCTTTTATTTCATTTTAGTTTAGTTTAAGATTTTGTTTATTTGAGAGAGAGACAAATGGGGGGAGGTGCAGAGAAGGAGGGAGAAGCAGACTCCCGGCTGAGCCAGGACCCTGAGGTCATCACCCGAGCCAAAGGCAGACACTTAACCAACTGAGCCACCCAGATGCCCGTAGCTTTCTTTAGAACATCTCACATAGCCCCTTTTCAGCCATTTGTTACTTTCACAGGGAGTGGCCTTGAGTCCTAAAATCTTCACATTGGAAGAGACTTCCAAAGATATCCAATTCAACTTTCCATGTAATGGGTAGCTTATCAACTTCCAAAATCACCTGTCAGTGGCATTTTACAACAGCTCTCTAATGGTTTCTTGGGGCCAGACTATCAGTTCATTCATTTATTTATTTACTCATTCATTCAGTCAGCCAACACAGTCACTAAACATCAGTCCTTAGCCAAGCACTGCAAGTGTGTGTGTTTGTGTGTATATATCACCATTCCTTTCCTTAGGGAAATGCTACTCTAGTGGGGGATAGAGAAATAAGCAGGCAACAAGTGCTAGCTAGAGATGCACCATGGGTAGGAGAATAGGTCATTTCTTCTGCATGACTGAAGGCTTGGTTTGTGAAGGGCGACTTTCTGCTGCCTCAGTTAATGCCATCTTTCAGGTCCACCACCAGTTTTTCAACTAGCTAATAAAGAAAGGGGGGAACTCCTCTGCTTCTACCTTCTGCTTCTGTCTATCCTTGACTTGCCCTTGGAATCATGTTTATAAATGCAGATCTTGGTTTCTTACTCCTCTGTTAATAGACTTCACAATCTCTCCCCTTCAAACTGACCTCCTTCTACTCTTTGGCACAGCTTACAAAACCTCAGCCTTTGTGGTTCATGCCTCGCTCTCTGGTCTCTTCATACACCATTTTCACCAGACTCTCAGTGCCCCAGAACTTCGTGCAGTTTTCTGGCTGTATACCTTTCTGCCATAGATGCTGTTCCTGCTACCTATCTTCTTGCTGAACTCTGGGGACTGAGAGCTGATAGAAAAAATCAAAACTGTAGGTGTGCTCCGCAGGGCAGGTGCATTCTGGCCTCTCGACTGCTGCCCCTGATTCCACTGGTTCACGGCCCCCAGCAGATTGCAAGCTACTCTAGGCCAGGAATGGATCTCTGTCTTCAGCCTTCCCAGAGCCTGTGCTGGAACAGGCAGCCAGAAAATACTTGTCGGATGAACAAATGAGTGAAGAAATGAAGGCAAGTCTCCTATAGTTTATTTTTCAGTTTAGGTCTGTCGGGCTCTGAGAATGCTACTTACAAGACTAATACCACTGTTTTTTTTTAAAGATTTTATTTATTTATTTGACAGAGACACAGTGAAAGAGGGAGCATAAGCAGGGGGAGTGGGGAGAGGGAGAAACAGGAGGCTTCCTGCTGAGCAGGAAGTCTGGTGCGGGGCTCGATCCCTGGACCCTGGGATGATGACCTGAGCCGAAGGCAGACGCTCAGTGACTGAGCCAGCCAGGCGCCCCTCCTACCACTGTTTGGACAAGAGCTCCCTGCAAACCCAGGACCTTGCATGCTGGTTTATCCACTGTTAGACACCTGCCTGCAACTCTCACTGAATAGCCTGCCAAACAGGGAGAAAGACCCTTTTGGGGGTCTGGGGCACCTCTTCACCTTCTTGCAACCTGCAGCCTTTGCTGCCAAGGTAACCTACTGTGAGTCTAAAAAATTCTAATCAAGACAATGAAATTGCATAGAATGAAAATGCTCCTTCCCTGCTCTTGTAAATCAGGAACAGTTGTAAAATGAAGAAAATTAGTACTTTAACATTCTTGTCTCCTCAAGCAGTCATTTTAAGTGAGTCATCTACAAACTCCAGCAGTTGGTAAGGACAGTTAGTGTCCATTTATCATTTCAAGTTGACTTGTTTCAAATAAATAGCAAATGGGGTATTTTGGTCCTAAATTTCGCGTTTATCACCTTCTTACCCGAGCCCTTTTTTACAATGAACAGTAAAAGAGACACAGACAAAACTGTCTTGCTCCTTATCTGTCTTCCCTGTCTTTCTGTCCTTTAATCCTGATTCTTAAACTTTCAATCGAAACTTTTCATTCTGATTAGTTGTAGATCTCTGCCTAACATATATGGCCATTTCTGAGCTGGTACGCATTTTTTTTTCCTGGTATATTGAGGCATAATTTACATAAAGTAAAATTCACCCTTTTTGGATATTTACAAATTTATGAATTTTAACAAAATTCTATAGGTTGTGCCACCACAAGAATAAAGGTAATAGAATTTTCTGTCACCCAAAATATTCTCTCATAGTCCTTTGTAGTTGACCCCTTCCCTATGTGGCGGACTACTGCTCTTATTTCTGTCTCTATAATAGTTGTGTCATTTCTAGAATTTCATATAAATGGGATCAAAATGTGTAGTCTGTGAGTTTTCTTGTTTCACTTAATGTAATGCTTTTTTAAAAAAGATTTTATTTACTTTAGAGGGAGAGTGAGTGAGCCTGAGCGAGGGGAGGGACAGAGGGAGAGGGAAAGAGAAAATCCAATGCTCTCCACTGAACATGGAGTCGGTCATGGGGCTCAATCCCATGACCCCAAGATCGTGACCTGAGCTGAAATCAAGAGTTGGGACACTTAATCAACTGAACCACCCAGGTGTGCCTAACATGATGATTTTGAGTCATCCATGCTGTTGCATTTATCCAGTTTGCTGCCTTTTATTGCTGAGTAGAATTCCATTATATGAATGTATCAGAATTTGTTTATCCATTCACCATGATGGACGTTTGGATAATTTAATTTTTTTTGTTATGAATAAGGTTGCTATAAACATTTATATTGAAGTTTTATGTGGATAAATGTCTTTATTTCTCTTAGGTAAATACCAAGGAGTGGGATGCCTGGGTTTTAGAATAAGTTTGTTTTTAACTTTATAAGGAATTGTCAAACTCTACTGTTGCTGATGACTACCAGAAGTATAAGGTTCCAGTTCGCCATATCCTTGACACCATTGTTACTGTATGTCTTTTTCAACTTTAGATATTCTAGTAGATAGCTAGTGATATCTTTTTATAATTTTTTTCCACATTTTTCCTAATGACTAATAATTTTAAGCAAGTGTCTATTAACTGTTTTTGATTGTGTTTTTTTAAGTACAGTTTTAAGGGTTCTTTGTATTTTCTGGTTATCAGCCCTTTATCACATTTGTTTTCCAAATATTTTTCCCAGTCTTTGGCTTGTCAGTTTTCTTTTTTATTTTCTTAACGTCTTTCAGAAAGCAAAAGTTTTAAATTTTGATGAAATTCAAATGATCAGTTTTTTCTTTTATGGTTCATGTTTCTTTTTTTAAAGATTTTATTTATTTATTTGACAGAGAGAGGATCAAAAGTAGGCAGAGAGGCAGGCAGAGAGGGAGGAGGAAGCAGGCTCCCTGCTGAGCAGAGAGCCCGATGCAGCCTCGATCCCAGGACCCTGAGATCATGACCCGAGACGAAGGCAGAGGCTTTAACCCACTGAGCCACCTAGGTGCCGTGGTTCATGTTTCTTCTGTCCTGTACATAATTACCAGATGTATGATCATGAAGATTTGCTTCTGTTTTTTTCTAGAAATTTTTTAGGTTTAGGGTTCGCATTTCAGTCTATGATCAATTTCAAGTTGTGTGTATAGAGGAGGTTTGGGTTGAGGTTCACTGAAATGTAAATATATTCCATCGTTCCATCATTATTTCTTGAAAGACTAAAAGACTGTTCTTTGTCTATTGAATTAAGTTGGCATTTTGTCAAAAATCAATTGACTGTATATGGGTGGATCAATTTCTGGACTGTCAGCTCTGCTTCATTGATTTATGTGCTTATTCTGTTTTTTAAGATTTTATTTATTTATTTGACAGAAACAAAGCTAGAGAGGGAACACAAGCAGGGGAAGTGAGAGAGGGAGAAGCAGGCTTCCTGCTGAGCAGGGAGCCCGATGCGGGGCTCGATCGCGGGACTCTGGGATCATGACCTGAGCTGAAGGCAAACGCTTAACCAACTGAGCTACCCAGGGACCCCTATGTGCTTATTCTTTTGTCAATATCACGCTGTTTTGAATAGTTGTAGCTTAATAGTAAGTCTTAAAATCAGTGGGTTTTGAGTCCTCCCACTTTTTCAAAATTGGTTTTGTTGTCCTAGATTACTTGGTTTTCCATATAACTTTTAGAATCACCTTGTACATTTCTTTTCTTTTAAATTTTTATTTAATTTTTCAGTGTTCCAAGATTCATTATTTGTGCATCACACCCAGTGCTCCATGCAATGCATGCCCTCCTTAATACCCACCACCAGGCTCACCCATCCCCCACCCCTCCCTTCTAAAACCTGTTTGTTTCTCAGAGTCTACATTGTACATTTGTTAATAGAAAAGGTTGCTTGAATTTTACTGAGTGTTGGATTGAATACTGAGTTGGAGTCGAATCGCATCTATAGGTGAATTTGGGAGAGAATTGCAGTATTGATAATATTGAGTCCTCTGATCCATGAACATTTAACTCTAACTACTTGTATCTTAATTTCTCTCATCAATGTTTTTCGTAGTTTTCAACATCTAAATCTTAAAGTACTTTGTTATATTGATTCTGAAGTATTGCATCTTTTATTGGTGCTATATAGCAAATGGTGCTTTTCAAAATTTCAGTCTCCATTTATTCACTGCTGTGTATAAAAGCAAAATTCCTTTTTGTATAGTGATCTTGTATTTTCCAGCCTTGGTAATGTCACTAGATCTGGTAGTTTTTCATAGGTCCTTTTGGATTTTCTACTTAGATTGTTATGTTTTCTGTGAATAAAGACGGTCTTGTTTCTCCTCTCCAATTTTATCTATATTTTTTCTCTGCCTTACTGCATTAGCTAGGACTTCTATCCAGTATGATGTTGAATACAATGGTAAGTGTGGTTGCCCTGCATTGTTCCTGATCTTAGAAGGAAATCATTCAGTCTTAACACCATTAAATATGAGACAGCTATAGGTTTTTCTTTTCCTTTTTTAACCTCCTTTTAAAAAAGATTTTATTTGTCAGAAAGAGAGAGAGAGTGCACACATAAACAGAGGAAGCAGCAGGCAGAGGTAGAAACAGACTCCCCACTGAGCAAGGAGCCCAGTGTGGGGCTTGATCCCGGGACTCTGGGATCATGACCTGAGCTAAAGGCAGACACTTAACCAGTTGAGCCACCCAGTCATCCCTATAGGTTTTTTCATAGATTTTTTTTTAAATCAGGCTAAGGAAGTTACCTTTCATTTCTAGGTAACTAAGTACTTTTAAAAATCATGAATGGCTATTGAACAAATGTCATACTTTTTCTGTATCTGTATAAATAATTGTATGGATTTTCTTCCTTTGTTGATACTGTCAGGGCATTGCTGGAGTTATGAATGTTGAACCAACCTTGAATTTCTAGACTAAATTCTATGTGACCATTATATATTATTCTCTTAAACTTTATAGATAAAAGTCATAGTTAGATGCCACAAAGTTGTTGGCAATTCCTTAAGCGTATGTGTGTTTTATAGGTCACTAGAACCACCTCCATCTTTATTAAGGGAAGTTCTAACCTTACCTATAATGTAATATAGGTGGAGTGCTTTTCTTCCTCGCTGGTCTTTAAGCTATCAAAAGAGCAAGGAGACCGGCAACAAATATAGCAAATGTCTTTGTACTAGGCAGTAAGTACATTTATTTAATTTAGCCTTATTTAATTGGAAATTGAGGTCCACCAAATAATTTGTACCATTGAAGTCTTGTAGTAAATGGTTATGGTCAGAACCTAAATGTGGGTTTGTTTGGTAAAACCCCTATCAGCGCACTAAATTATATTGCCTCTCTCCGGTAATGGATGTATGTGCGCTAGCTGTTGGAGGGGGACAGAGACAAGGGAGGGTGGGAGAGGGTGGGATTAGGAAAGGGAGAAATGTTCTACCACCTTTTATTGCATTTGAAAATCTGGACTTTTAGATATCTTGGTTTTATATCTCAGCTCTGTTATTTACTTGATCTGTGGCACGTTTGTCTCCCTGAGACTCTTTTTTTTTTTTTTTAATCTGAAATGTAGAGGCCCCTGAGTGGCTCAGTTGGTTAAGCGTCCAACTCTTAATTTCGGCTCAAGTCATGATCTTGGGGTCCTGCGATCAAGCCCTGCACTAGGCTCTGCGATCAGTAGGGGAGTCTGCAGGAGATGCTCTCCCACTGCTCCTCCTTCTCACTTACACACTGCTCACTTGCTCGCTCTCACTCTCTCAGATAAATAAACCTTTTCTGAAACTCTGAAATGTAAACTGCTAGCACAGGTTGTTGTGAAGAATGCAGATGACATTCGGAAAGTGCCTTGCACATAGAATGTGCTCAATATGGTGGTGTCCCTTACTATCATTAGTATTAATTTCTTCCCATGAAATGCATTCTGTAATGGGAAATAATTAAAATGGGTTTGGAAAATGCCAAATGGGACTTAGGATGATTTCTTTAGTTTTAGTTCTTTTACCAAAATAGCCCAGGGGAAGTTCCTTTTAATAAAAATGGACTTGATTTCCTCTTCCCTAAGTCAAAACAGTACCAATTTACTAAATCATTTTGCAAATTTAGAAGGCTTAAAAGGTACAGCTGAATGCTTTAGGCTCTGGAAATGAGTGTGTAGACACTTCTGTGCTCGTGAAGCTCTTCGTGCAGTCTAGAAGTGATTGTCTCAGGAGGACTAGAGATGCCATTTTCATTTTACACCATGGATAGCTAGCTCTAGAACGTTGGCTCATGCAGATCTGACCGTTTCTGAATTACTGAAACTCTCTTCTCTAACACAAGCCACTTTAGATTGTTTGAAGGTAATGGTTTCTTTTTTTCAGTAAGGTTGTTTTGGTTATCACAAGTAGGGCCCAAGAGCTGTGCTTTCATCGGTCAAGTCAGGGAGGTAACAATGAGAAAAATGGCTGAGTCAAAGGAAGGGCATCAGGCCATCATCAAATGACCTTTCAGTGTCCAGGACCTCAGGAGAGCTGTTGGCTCTGACTCCGGCTCCAGCAATCCATAGCTTCTGGGAACTGATTCTCATTGTTATTTGATTTCCTAGCAGTACCCTTCCGACTAAAAGTGCTGTTTGACAGATGAAAGTAAAGGAAAATTTGTATTTTGTTTTGGGAATTTTTGTATATCACACCACTGCTTGGTGTCGTTGTAAATCAGAACTGGTAATCATTAGTCTTTTAAAAATAGGCTTATTGAACTGTGATCATTGTACAGAATACCATATATATTTAATGGCTTCTGAACACATGCATACACCATTGAAACCATCGCCACAATCAGGGTAATGTACGTATTCATCATCTCTAAAAGGCTCCTCCTGCTGCCCTTATGTTTGGTTGGTTGGGGAGGTGAGGAGTGAGAACTCCTAACTTGAGATCGACCGTGCTAACAAATTAACGACAATACAATATTTTATAGACACTGTTTTCAAAGCACATTGACCACATCTTCTAATTTAGTCTTCACCTTACAAATTAAGGTAGATCTTATTTCTCCTTTATGATGAAAAAAAAATAGATCTTAGCATTATGTTTTCTCAGAGATCGCCATTAAATATTGCACCAGTATCCAGGACCCATTGCTGATTTTTGTTCAGTGTTCTTTGCATAAGACCTCTGGGCCTTGATCCTGATGTGACTCTAAACTTCATTGACCTGGTAAACATTCGGAAACTAAATATCTAATGACCTTTGTCCTTACAATTAAGATCAACAGATGTGATTAGATGCCAGGCTTCAAAGAGAGTTGATGAAATAGCTAATTAGTAGAGGTTAAAGTTTCGGGAGTAACTTCTACCCTTCATACATATAACTTTCTTTTTTCTAGATTGGCTAGACAGAGTTCCAGTGTCCAACAAGCAGGAGTGTTCAAAGGCTGGTCATTAAACTTTTGAAAGGTGGTTTAATTTAAAATGTTGGGCAGTAAGGTGAGACCCAGCCTGATTTGCTGGGGCCTTTCGAGTAACTGCTTTGTGTTAAACACTATTCTAATCATTACAGGGGCATAGATTAAAACAAAAAAAAATACGATTCCACTCATTAGGACTTCACAGGCTAGCAGACAAGGTGGAAGTGAACACAAAGATGCTCCGTGTTATGCTGCCTCCAGTCCATCCTCCATTCTGCCAGTAGAACAGTCTTTGGAAAACACATACCCTTTCCCTGCTTAAAGCTTTCTGGTGGTTCCCTGTCTCTCAGAGGACCATGTCCAAGTTTCTTATCAGACCTACAGGGCCTTCTCCGATTTGGCCCAGGTTATTCTCCCTCTGTACCCGTACTTCCCACAGCAAGCTCTGGGCACAAACCACTCCTTGGGTTACTCAGAGCACCCCATGATTTTTCGTGCCTCTGAGCGTTTACTCATGCTGGGCGCTCTGGACAATGCTGTGTTAGGCTGGGTCCTCTGAGAAGCAGAACTTTAGGATTCAACTGGCAAGGATTTTATTAAGGGAAACCACCAGCTGTGTGAGAGATGGAGAGGAGGGAGATGGGAAGGATAGGTGTGCCATTAGTTCATGATGCAAGTGTGACCCCTAGTGAAAAGAAGAGCAAGTAGCTTAGGCAGAAGCTTTCGAAGGCTGCCATGCGATGGAAGGAAGGTTCGGAAAAGCCTTTGGGTAAGTGGAGTCCTACCACTGCTGTATTCACTCATTGGTCAGATGCAGCCCATTGGAAGTATGGCAAAGACATTAGGATGAGTTTCTGAGGCAGCAGCTCAGTTATGCTCCTTGTAATTAGAGGCCTTCCTCTGAGCCTCCATAAATGCCTTTCTTCTTCCATCTTATTCCTCTCACTTTTCCTTAAATGGCCAGCTTTAAGTGTTTCCTCTTCTGGGGAACTTCTCCTTGAAGGAAATTCTCAGCCGGTCACATGATGGTCCCACTGCCTACAGTGAGCGGCCCCTAATTTCTCCCAGGTTACTTCCTAATACACTTATTTGAACCCCTACCACCTATTACAGGACAACAAAAACTAGTAGGTGCTCAGGAAATATTTGCTGAATGAATGAGTGAATTGGTAGGACTTGGCTGGGCAGATCTAAAGAAGAAAAGTGGAGGCAAAGTAAACTGCTTGAGCAAAGCCATATCGGGAGAAGAATGAATTTATGCTGCCTTTTTCTTCTTTGCAAATGTGTCTAAAACCCGTCATTTTAGGGAAAGCATATTATGATGCAAAACAGTGAGGGGAAGGAGATCTTCCTGGCACTTGAAAATGATTCATATTTGAGAACTTTGTTGAGAACAATGTTTTGAATATTTCCTGAGAGACTTCTTTCCTGACAGGAAACAGTTGATGGAAATGGAATTTTATTGCTGCCAGGAAAAGTGCGATAAAGATCAAATCTCATACAACTACTACCAGAATAGAAATTTCTCTAGAGCAAAGAGATTTCAGAGTTCCACCTAATGGCTCATGTGTATTTAGTATTCACTACAGCTGAACTGTAGCTCTGTAATGGAATTTGACCAATTTTGACCCTTAGGCTTGTAATGTATGGATTAGTGGAGACTCATTCATCTTGACGTTTGCTGACTGCCAGATGTTGATCATATTTCTGATGGCAAGAAACACCTGGCCAGGATCCCAAATCTCAGTACCACTAACATCCTGCCACTGGCACACATTGCCAGAGGAAAGAGACATGCTGAAGATAAGGTCCTACAAAACCACTCTCTGCAGCTAGAGATTTAGCCCCTCATCCCTACCCTGGTGACCTGGGTTGGACCATGTGTGAAGCAAGTGCTCCTTTTTGCCCGGGTCCATGTCTGTCCTATGCAGTCTCCCTCATGTCTTGTTTCTCCAGTTTCCACTTGAAGGGGACGCAAGTTTCTTACCTGCAGTCTGGGGATGAATAATGGCACCTCCATCATGGGCTTGCTGTTAGGGTTCACCCTAGCAGTTCATGCTAAGGGCTTACGTTGTGCTTGACATAGAGTATTTATCCAATAAATGGTAGCTAGGTTTTATTATGATTATGAAGTAGAAGCAGGGTTCTGAGGGTAAAATCTTAATACGTCTCTGAGTATTATCAAAGTTGGTTCTTCATGCATTTGGTGAGTGCCTCTTCTGTGATAAAGGAGCAGGGGACTCTAGGGACATGGCTGTCATGCCCATTCTGTAATTAATCTAACACAGTTGCTGATACCCATCTCTTCTCTCAGGTGAGGACTGTTCATTTTGGCTTATACATAAGCAAAACCACTTGCTCCTCCCCTGTACTCTGACCTTCTGTGGAGTACCTCTTCTTTTCTTTTCATTGACCAATCTCTCTCACCTTCAATTTCTATTATAATTCTTCTTAAGGTACGTATTACTGCTGTGTTCCAGACATGTGGGGAAAACGATGGTTGCATGATGCCTTCCCTTCCCTGATATATATTGATCGGGTTGGGAAGCTTTGACCTACTAGCCTTTGCCTTACATACCTTTTCCATTTTAGTAGAAGAGTTCACTTGGGATGTTACTCATTTACTCTTTCACTACTACCGCTTGTTAATTTCACCAATGATCTACCCCTTTATGTGAGTTCATACACATCTCTTTCTCTCTCTGTGTTTGGTTAACATGTATTATTTTTTTTCAGGGGTATAGGTATGTGATTCATCAGTCTTATACAACACATAGTGCTTACCGCAACACATAGCCTCCCCTCCAGCAACTCTCAGTTCGTCTCTTAAGATTAAAAGTCTCTTATGGTTTGGCTCCCTCTCTGGTTTCGCCTTGTTTCATTTTCTTCCTCTCTTAACCATCTTCCTCCTTTCTTCCAAATCTTGCCCTTACATCAGGAGCTACTCCTGTTTTTTCTGCTTGAAAGCCAAAAATATGAATCGAAATGAATTATGAGTGATAGGGAATAGATTATTACTATCAATAGATGTGTACCAGGACAAAGGAAAGCCATAATTTAAAAGTGGGGGGAGTAGTATTCAAAGTCCCAAAGGTATCAGTATGTCCAAATGGGAGCTCATTTATCTCCACTCTGAGCCTCTGGCAGGCAACTCTTAAGATGCATCTCAAATGGGTTTATATCCTCCTCACTCCCACTATCCTTCCCTGACCCTCATCATCTTTTTATCTAGACTGTTCTTTCCTTATCTTCCTTCTAGTTCCCTGTTTTCCCTAGACTGACTGTAGTGTCATAAGAGGTTGTTTGCTTTTTCAGCTTTTTTTATTATAAAATTATGCAGGGATTCAACAAACCAAACAACCAGATTAATACAATATTACAAGGCAAGCATGCTTAAAATTTCCATCCAGGCACAAAAATAGAAACTTGAAGCCAGCCCAGAAATCTCTCCAGGTGTCCCATCCCAATCATAAACCTGCTCTCCATCCAAAATAACTATTTTTTTTTTTTTAAGATTTTTATTTATTTGACAGAGAGAAACACAGCCAGAGAGGGAACACAAGCAGGGGGAGTGAGAGAGGGAGAAGCAGGCTTCCCGCCGAGCAGGAAGCCCGATGTGGGGCTCGATCCCGGGTCTCCGGGATCATGACCTGAGCCGAAGGCAGTGGCCCAACCACTGAGCCACCCAGGCGCCGCTCATCCAAAATAACTATTATCCTGACTTTTAAAAAAAAGATTTTATTTACTTATTTTGAGAGCAGGCTTGCTGCACAAGTGTGGGGGAGGGGCAGAAGCAGAAAAATTCTCAAGCAGATCCTGTGCCCAGTGTGGAGCTCGAGGCAGGGCTCCATGTCAAGACCCTGAGATCATGACCTGAGCCCAAACAAAGAGGCAGATACTTAACCAATGAGCCTCCCAGGCACCCTTACAGTGACCTTTAAAGTAGTTACTTTTTTGTATTTCTTTATCAGGAGGGTGCTTTTTTTTTTTTTTACTTTAAATTTATTTTATTTTTTCAGTGTTCCAAGATTCATTGCCTATGCCCCACACCCAGTGCTCCATGCAATACGTGCCCTCAGTACCCACCACCAGGCTCTCCCATCCCTCCACTCCCTCCTTCCAAGTCCCTCAGTTTGTTTCTGTGCCCAAAACCTCTCATGTTTAGTTTCCCTCCCTGATTTACCCTACTTTCCTTTCCTTTCCTTCTCCTACCATCCTCTATATTACCCCTTACGCACCACAAGTAAGTGAAACCATGTGATACTTGACTTTCTCTACTTGGCTTATTTCACTCAGCATAATCTCTTCCAATCCAGTCCATGTTGCTGCAAAAGTTGGATATTCATCCTTTCTGATGGAGGCGTAGTATTCCATTGTATATATAGACCACATCTTCTTTATCCATTCATCTGTTCAAGGGCACCTTGGCTCTTTCCACAGTTTGGTGATTGTGGCCATTGCGGCTATGAACATTGGGGTACGTATGGCCCTTCCTTTCATTACATCTGTATCTTTGGGGTAAATGCCCAGTAGTGCAATTTCAGAGTCATAGGGTAGTTCTATTTTTAATTTTTTTAAGGAATCTCCACACTGTTTTCCAAAGCGGCTGCACCAACTTGCATTCCCACCAACAGTGTAAGAGAGTTCCCCTTTCTCCGCAGCCTCTCCAACACTTGTTGTTTCCTGACTTGTTAATTTTGGCCATTCTGACTGGTGTAAGGTGGTATCTCAGTGTGGTTTTGATTTGAATTTCCCTGATAGCTAGTGACAATGAACATTTTTTCATGTGTCTGTTAGCCATTTGTATATCTTCTACGGAGAAGTGCCTCTTCATGTCTCTTGCCCATTTTTTGATGTGTTCATCTTCTTTTTGGATGTTGAGTTTGAGTAGTTCTTTATAGATCTTGGATATCAGCCCTTTGTCTGTAGTGTCATTTGCAAATATCCTCTCCCATTCTGTGGGTTGCCT
>PITA01028958.1:0-18580 GCA_004023965.1 Spilogale gracilis | reverse complement strand
TAAATAAAAAAAAAAAAAAAAAAAGAAAATGCTTGTTGTGCTTACCTGGACGTCAACCAAATCTCAGCAGCGAGTGGCAGGAGTGCTCAGAAGAATAGGGACAGGGAGAAGTTGGTGCTGGTGAAGCATAATGGAAGACACTTGGACTCCTGGACTCCGGGGAGTGCAGTTGGAGTGGTGACCTGCCTCATTCCTCCCGTTCTAACAAACAGTCTGTGACTGGAGCAGGGCTGAGGTGTGCCTGTTGGGGCCAGCTGGGTTGGATGCATACAGCAGATGGAAGGGCAATAAATGTAGGAAGCTGTCCTAGGTATGTGTGGGAGTTGGTCTGGAAGAGGCTGTTTCCCTCACCAAAGAGGGTATGGCAGTGAAAGCCAGCTCCTGCCACTACCTCGCCCCCTCCCCCCACCTCTTGCCCTAGGGCAGGACTAAATCAGCCGGCCCTGTGGGCTCCTGGGTATCTGCCAGATAGTTTTGCAGCTCTCTAGGTTGAAGTCTTTTATAAATAGACTAATGCCTCTGGAAAGATGGAGCAAATACACTTTTCTGTATCCTCCTGCTAAGTACAGTCAAACGCCTGAATATTGTATATAAAATAAACATAAAAAGACTTTGAAAGGTGGCGACAAGAAGGCAGACTTACTAGGAACCTTGGGACCAGAGAAGGGACACATGGTGAGTTTTCTGGGTTTTCTTTTTCCCTCATCTAGTTCAGACTGGATATGGTAGAAGCCAGCCATGGGAAAAAGGCCAATGGGCACAGATGAAAAGCACCCAAAAGAAAGCTTGTTCTCTCCAGCCAGATGACCAGGAAAGAGCAGCCCAGCAAGACCAAGAACTTTTTGATGATAACTTCTCTGCTCCAGCCAAACACCACGGAATGAACAGCTTGCCCCTGTCCCTATCCCACTGGCAAAAGCCAGGCGGGGAGCCTAGACTTCCATCCCTGTGAAGCTCTAAGAGGCACCCCAACAACCCCCCTCCCACGATCCCAGTGCCAGTGGACACCATGTGGGAAACCTGGACTTTCACTCTGTGTAGCAAGGCTTTGGACCTAAAAGACCTGCCACTTAGTGTGTTGTCAGAAGAAGCTGAGTGGAGAGGCAGGCGTTCTAACGCTGCTCACTGGTGATGAGACTGTGTGAAGAACCTAAACTACACCCCCTGTCCTAACCCCCCCCCCCCCACGGGCAGTAATAAGGTAGCACCGCTCTTCCCTGTTAGTGCGGCATTTACATAAGATCCATGGTCTCATAACAAAACACTCCAGATGTCAAGATTTTAATTGAAAATCACTTATCGTATGAAAACCCAGGAAGATCTGAATGTAAATGACAAGGGCTAATCAAGACCAAGACGACACAGATGTTGGAATTATCTGACAAGAATTTTAAAGCCTTCATCACAAGAATGCTTCCATGAGCAATTATGAACACACTTGAAACAAGTAATAAAATGGAAAGTCCAAGTAAAGAAATAGAAAGTTTCAGTGAAAAATATAGAAGATATTGTGAAGAACCAAAGGAACACTTTAGAACTGATGAATACAATTGCCAAAAGACTTGAAGAGAAAACGGGTGCCTGGGTGGCTCAGTGGGTTAAAGCCTCTGCTTTTGGCTCAGGTCATGTTCTCAGGGTCCTGGGATCAAGGCCCACATCAGGCTCTCTGCTCAGCAGGGAGCCTGCTTCCTCCTCTTTCTCTGCCTGCCTCTCTGCCTGCTTGTGATCTCGCTCTCTCTGTGTCAAATAAATAAATTTTAAAAAACCCAACTCTTTAAGACTTGAAGAGAAAGGAAAACACAACAATTCAATAGGTGAGCTCAACAGTAGAAAGAAAAGATAGAGGGAAGAATCCGTGAACTTGCAGATAAACAACAGAAATGATCAGTCTGAACAACAGAAAGAAAATAGACTGAAAATAAAAATGAATGAATAGTACCCTTCCAACTCTGCAGGCCAGGCAAGTTTACCAGGACTTGTTCCCTTTCTCCAGTGTTCATGAGAATGGACCACAATGAGGTGTGTGCCTCAGCTTTGCTAAGTACATCAAGTCTAAGTTGTGTTGGTCTAGATGTGGGCTGTAGGGAGAAGAACCTAAAAACACTATTTTAAGTCCTTGAGCTATTTTCTGCATTTACAATACTCACTTGGTTTTTGACTCTCTCCTACTTAGGTAACTAAATATATGCACATATTAACTAAAGTATTTATTGAACAAGCACTTAGGTACCATGTACAATGTGTTCTGGACTCCTTATATTTCATTGTTATAACTACCCAATGAAGCAGGTGTAGTTGTCTATCCCATTTTACAGATGAGTAAATGGAAACAGAGGTTAAGTGACTTGCCTCAGGTTACACAGTAGTAAGTAGCAGCCCCAAGATTTGGCTCTAGAGTCTGTGCTCTTATTAGGCCCCTCCCTTGCCTATTTTGAGTTTTTCTTATGCAGCGTCTGTTTTATGATCTCTGCAGTATAAATTGCATGCTCAGGAAAGCCTATCTGAACTAGAGTGAGAGAGAGAGTCTAGGTGAGGGGGACATAGCTAAAATGTGAATTGATAGGGTGCCTGGGTGGCTCAGTTGGTTAAGCTACTGCCTTTGGCTCAGGTCATGATCCCAGAGTCCAAGGATCAAGTCCCACACCACTTGATTCCAGGATCGAGTCCCAGGATCGAGTCTCTGCTGGGAGCCTGCTTCTCCCTCTGACCTTCTCCCCTCTCATGCTCTCTCTCACTCACTCTCTCTCTCCCAAATCAATAAAATCTTAAAAAAATGTGAATTGATAGAACTTGACAGTCCATAGGAACCTCAGCTGAAAGAAACTTTGGTTACACTTCAAAGTGGAAGTTTGACAGGGACAGTTGTAAAATGTTGCAATGGGATCCTCAAACTATTAAAAAATAGAATGGGAGGATCGTGGGGAAACTGTGACACATATAAAGAAAAAAATACAGTAGTCTTAGTTAACTAGAAGTTAACTCTAAGTCAGTGGGGTGAATCAGCTGACCCCAAGGTGATGGTTGGTCTCTGTTTTACAGGGGTATGTGGTTTTGGCTGGGGTGAGGGTCGGGGGCTGTTGGGGAGGTCTTGGTCACCCTGTGGGATGGGGTCCCGAGTGCAGTGAGAGTGCCAGAATGGAGATGGTTCCAATGGTAGCAGAACCTCGACTCTGGTTGAGAGAACTGAGGATTTGCAGCGGGCACAAGGAGAAGATAGGATGGGTTATGAGAGCTATCTAAAAATATATGAGGAACTGTCAAGTGGCATAGACACTGAATATGTTCTGTGTGACTCTGGAGGTTGGAGCTGTGGTCAATCACAAGTTATGCTGTGAAATATGAAAGGAGCCAGACCGCCTCCTATGGTGAGGCGTTTCTTGTCACTGGAGGTATGTAAGCATAGCTGGGCTACTCATAGATACGATAGAAGGGATAAAATAGAGAGGATACATTGGATTAGTAATTCTTTATCTTTTTCAGGTTCATAGACCCCCCCCCTCCCCAAAGAGAGTCTGATGAGTCTTTGTGATTTCTGCGCAGGAAAATGCCCTTATAAACACCATTTTGCACACCAATTTTTTTTTTCAGAGGCCTTTTATGGGTTTTTGACTCTCTCCTACTTAGGTAACTAAATATATGCACATATTTAAGAGAAATTAAATAACTTTCTCTTAGAAATCGTTCATTCCAGATAACCTCATATAGCTCACGGTTTATACAAGGGCACTATTATTACAACTCAGTAAAATCTCAGTGAATCACCCATTTATTTATTCACAAGTATTTATTACATACTGTCTAGATGTGTGTGTGTGTGTGTGTGTGTGTGTGTGTGTGTGTGTCTGAGCCAGTATGTACTAGGTATGAGTAGGTGACACTTAAACGCATCCCCAGAGAATAAAAAAAATGCAGTAGAATAACAATATAGCCAGACTACGAGGAAGAACAATCTGTATTAAGGAAAAAGTCATTAGTTTGAAGATTATGCTGTAACTGAATTTGTGTCTCTCAAAGGATTACCAAGCCATGTTCTTTCTAAACCAGCTCTGGCAAAGCGGGAGAGAGTGTAGACTTAGAGGCCATGCCAGATTCCAGTCTCAGCTCTTTTTTTTTTTTTTTTTTTAAATATGAAATGCTTTCATGAATTTGCGTGTCATCCTTGTGCAGGGGCCGTGCTAATCTTCTCTGTATCGTTCCGATTTTAGTATATGTGCTGCTGAAGCGAGCATCAGCCTCCGCTCTTCCAGTGGCCAGTAGCTAGTCTCAACCTCTGTGGGGACGGCTAAATGGTAGCTCTAGGTAAACTTTCAGTCTCCACATAAATGAGGTGTCCCTTGTTCATCCACTGCTTTTGTGTATGCTCTAACTTTTGTGTACACTTTAGCCATTGTCAACGTTTCTTGAACCAGTTACTTAAAGCAACATCCATTTATTGTTAGTATCAGGAGGTGCTTGGAGAAGGGGTGAGAGAAGAGAATTCTCCCTCTAGTATCTCCACCAGCCATCTAGTGCTACAGTAAGTAAATAAACAAACAGATAATCTCTTATATGGACAAGTGATGTTTTCTCAGTTTGATGTAAAGTGTGCAGATGATTTTTAAAAATTCTGTACTGCTTTTATTTGTGTCTGAATCCATCACCAAAGTAAAACCATGGTGCTTCCTGCACAAAGGTAGCTTCAAAATAAGTCACCTGGCTTGCCTCCAACCAGCCTGGGACCCCTAAGCACTATAATCTGGGAAATTTTGGAGCAGCCCCTACTATTAATTTGTTTACCAAACCTGTTGTTACAGATAATACAAGGGTGAATTGCAACTCAGCATGTTTGCTTCAGCGGAATTGAACTTGAGTGTGTTTATTTTTTTAACTAAACCCATGGTGTTAGAGAAGTCTATTTTATTTCACCAGGAATGTGAAAAAGAACAAACACCTAGTACCGTTTCCTAGACATTTTATAACCTTTTAAAGGCCAAGCAGTTTATAATCTGGATGTTTGCATTCAGGAGTCTCAGAAGAATCAGTTTCATTTCTAGAAATAATGTGGAACAATCTTTAAAAATTTGTTTGAAAAGGGCGACAAAGTAGTTTCTAGAGGAATGAGCCCCAGAAATATCCTGTCTTAGAGGTAAACGTGCATACCATTATAATAACTTCCAGGAACATTGGTTCCTAACTGAAATCTCTACCAATTTGTTAACCAAAAAGGTCCGCCGTTCTGTCGGATGGGGGACTCAAGGCCAACCTTTAACTGTATCACTTAACAAGTAATGATTGGGTTTCCCCTGTGATTGTATGAAAAGGTCTTT
The DNA here is from genome assembly GCA_004023965.1 of Spilogale gracilis. Classification (NCBI taxonomy): domain Eukaryota; kingdom Metazoa; phylum Chordata; class Mammalia; order Carnivora; family Mephitidae; genus Spilogale; species Spilogale gracilis. Next base: position 13,274 of record PITA01028958.1, on the reverse strand, counting down.
GGATATTGATTTGATATTGAAGTGCTGCTCCTTGTATAATGAATCTCGTGAAATATACTTTTCTGTTCATAAAAGGGAAAATTGGCACATAGTTTCAAAACAAGAGCCTGGAACTTTTTTCTTCTTTGAAGAGCCCTGTCTTGCAGGGAAAAAAGAAATCAGCAGAGGACTGTGTATGAGTTTAATGGAATTTAATTCAGTTGATTTTCTTAGTTATGTGGAAGTATTCAATTCCACTGCCTTGTTTTAAAATTATAAAAACAGGGCTCCCTCGGTGGCTCAGTCAGTTAGCGTCCAACTCTTGGTTTAGGCTCAGGTCATGATCTCAGGGTTGTGGAATCAAGCTGAGCTCTGTGCTCAGCAGGGAATCTGCTTCAGAGTCTCTCTCCCTCTCCTTCTGTTGCTCCCCGACCCTGTGTGTACGTGCAGGCATGCTTTCTTTCTTTCTCACATAATACATCTTTAAAGAGTATATAAAAACAATGTTTGCAAGAGAAAAAACTTACCGTCTCATCTTCTTTGCACACTTCTTAGAGCCAACCTTGTATAGTGGTTTGAGGGGTTAATGAAATACTTGTAATGCTTGACACCTAGGACCTTGTAAATGTTTGTCATTCTTATTGTTGTTTTAATCCCCTATTATTTACTTACATTTGCATAATAATCCGTAACCTTCCTTAAGTGCTTTAGAACGGATGAAGCGCTGATGTGCTTTATCTAGTGATCCTCATTTTACAAATGTCAACTCTGAGAAAGGCCAAAGCCTCAGCTCTGACTGAGGTGATGGGGATGAGGAGGGGGATGGCGATGGAGGAAGAAAGACCCCTGGAATGAACACAAATAGACTAATGAGGGGAGGGAGTTAAGGTGTGGAAATATATATATGGATTTGTAAAAAAAAAAAAAAAAAAAAAAAAAAAAAAAAAAAAAAAAAAAAAAAAAAAAAAAAAAAAAAAAAAAAAAAAAAAAAAAAAAAAAAAAAAAAAAAAAAAAAACAGAGAGAGAGAGAAAAAGAGACTTTCCTAAATTCTAGAATTTGGATTCTTACTTTCCTCTGAAATTATAATTTGCATCTTTTTAATTGTTTAGAGGCTTTTTCTAAGTGGAGTGAACTCAGCAGGCCTCTGGGACTCAGGGGTAGAAATTTGAGTTGTTCTGTGCTGGGTTGCCCGGAGATTTCTCACCTGCAGGCTGAATGAAATCAAGTAGTGGGCTGAATCAGGCTTGGGGGCTGAAATGTTCCTTCCTCCATCTGGGGATTTTCAAAGGATTTACATTAGCTTTATCTAAATGGAGAAAAAATTAGCTCAGGGCTTTCTGTCAGAAGCAAGGGATTATTCGTAAACTTTTCTCAGCACGCCCAGCCCTGAGCCTCACAAATACTGTGGTTTGGATAGCAATATCAGCGAATTAACTGGTTTTCCTTTACCACACTCACGTATGAAAATGTACTCTATACCTTGACTTAGAAGTGGGGATAGTTAAGGAAAAGAGAGGAAACAGAACAAAGTGAAGAAAGTTAAAATTTATTTGGCACATAGGGCAACGCAGGCACATTTTATACACCTTCTTAGCTTAGCTTTAGTATCAGTGGCCTATTGAATAGGTAGCAGAAAACTGCGCTGTCATTTGGTTAATCTGAGCAGTGGTGACCACGAATTTTCATAAGTCCCTTTATTTGCTTCTAGCCAGCGCCAGAAATTAGACATAGAACAGGAGTCTTCCACACTGAAAAAATAAAAGAAAAGAAAAGAAAAGAAAAAAAAAAGAAAAAGAAAAAGAATAGGAGTCTTCCAGTGAGATCGCACTAGGCTAATTAGGAGAGGGGACCAGATGTTGGGGTTCAAGTCCTAGCTGGTGATACATATGCATTTTTAGGAATATTTATTTAAACCACATTCTTCTGGGGGGTCTGATGAAATAGCCAACTGAGGATTTGGGGTCCTCCCCATCCTTGCATCAATGATGATTTATGTATGTGTACCTGTTCATACTGCATTGAGTACATTAATTTTTTTCCTCCTTGGCTAGATGGAAGCCCCTTGAGGCAGGAGTAACAATGGCAAATTAATCTTTCATAATCTTTCATAATCCTTAGCAGAGGATCAAACATAACAGTGTCAAGAATTTTATCATTTAATGATTTATTTCATTCTTTGCTTACATAAAAGATCTTAATACCATGTTGGGGCCATAGCACATTTTCCTAAGCTTTCAGCGTTCACAGAAGCAATGACAATTTGAATTTAGAAGTAGGAGGTTGGGGGCGCCTGGGTGGCTCAGTGGGTTAAAGCCTCTGCCTTCAGTTCAGCCCATGATCTCAGGGTCCTGGGATCGAGGTTGCATCGGGCTCTCTGCTCAGCGGGGAGCCTGCTTCCTCCTCTCTCTTTCGCCTGCCTCTCTCCCTACTTGTGATCTCTCTCTCTGTCAAGTAAATAAATAAAATCTTAAAAAAAAAAAGAAGTAGGAGGTTGGGTCTTTAATGTATAACGCATGTGACCACTCTTAAATTGATTACAATGTAAGTTCTTACCCTATTTGTATGAGTTATAAGAATAATTGGCAAAAAAATGTCATATGTCCTACCACTTTGAATTTCTTGAAAAATTCTCAAGTGCTGGGGCCCCTGGGGGGCTCAGTTGTTAAGCATCCACCTTGGGCCCAGGTCATGATCCCAGGGTCCTGGTCCTGGGATCAAGCCCCTCTCTTACTGTCTCTCTCTCTCTCTGTGTCTAGTAAATAAATAAAATCTCTAAAAAAACCAAACCAAACCAAAACAAACCCAAACTCTTGAGTGCTAACTTGAAAAAGGAGTTCTTGGCAGTTATGATTAAAAATGATGATTAGTGAATTCTGTTAACGTTTTTTAAATTAATTGAGTGGATGCCCTTGATAAGGTGTTCAATTATCCTGGGAATTGACATAATAAAATGCAGTAGTTTCCACTGAGATTAGTTTGACACAATTGTCATTAACAGCTCCTCTGTGGCCCCCAGTGCCTCACCTGGCCGTTCAGCCAGGATGTGGCATGCAGGTGCAGACCCTTAGGAGGAACAATGGCAAATTAATCTTTCATTAGTTGGTAGGTAGCAAGACATCACAGTCTTTTCCATTCAATTCTCGTCCTTTGAAATCTGGGCATTTACTTGAGATGAAAGAGGCTTCACAGTAATGGGGCTTGAAAACAGGCTTGGGCCTGGTGAAAAAATTATTTCAGGTAGCCCGGCAAAGGTGGTCTGGCTAAGAGTCTTCATATGGGATTTGAGAATCAGTTCAGGTCCTGGGCCCACTTCTTGCCTGCCAGGTTGGGGCAGTCTATGCCGGCTCCCTCCATCTCTCTTCAGCCCTGCCTGTGTGTGCCGCTGCCCCTTCCTGTGGCAGGAACAGTCTGTGGGCTCAGCAGTTAGACTTGTTCAGAAGTAAATGTAGTGGGAAGTAGGGCATTCTTCATGTGGAAGGTTCGAGCAGTGACTGCATGATCGCTTCTCAGGGATGTTTAAAAAGAGGCTTATTTTCAAGTGGGAAGTTGAACTAGATTACTTCAAATTTTCTTTATATTCCTTTTGTCTCAGGAGTCCATGATTTTACCATAAAAACTGGGATTTGGTATGCACACGTGAATTACTTTAAATGGACACGTACACTTTTGATATTGGGACTTTATATCTTTAGCTAAAACTTCTAGGAGCCCACATGAGCAAACCAGAACACCAATAATCTAAGGGAACAGGTCATTTTAATACTAGAAAGCATTTTCTACTTGTTATTTTATGGCATATTCAGATAAAATGTCTTCAATTCATAAAGTGGAAACGATTAATCATTATGTTCTTTAAAATGCTGTTGGTAGACAAAAATATTTTATAAAGTAGTGCTCATGAGGTGCAATGATGAAAGATGGGCACTAAATGTTCATTATTACACACTTACGTGTCAGGTATTATGCTAAGTGCTGTTTTAAAAAATTTAAGAATGTTTTTTAAAAAAACTGAAGAAACTGGTAGTCTGATGAAGGAGATAAGACAATTATATTTTATTGTGCAGAGATATGATAGAAGTATCTACATAATGCGTTGTCAAGCATCTTAACAGAAGGGAAGGTTGGAAAAAGCTTTTTACTGCAAGTGGTTCCGAGACTGATTTTTGAAGGATGAGAAATTAGCAAGATAAGGCATGGGGAAGACGGTTCAGAAAGAACAGCCCTGCCTGAAACCATATTTCTCCCTTCTTGCTTTTTCAGAAAGGAATCCTTTTTTTTTAGTCTCTCAGACTGTAGGTTTCTAGAATAGTGATGAAGGGGTACAGAGTTCTTTATTTCCATTTGTCTTTAAGCCTCTGGATTATTTCTGGCTCACAAGCAAAATCAGCTGCCTTGAAGCGGCCGCTTCTATGAGAATGGGTATGGTTTTCAGAATTGGACAGGCTGTATGTCACAAGCAGGTGTGCAGACGCCTGGCCAAGGACCAAGCACTCAAAGCCAGACTAGACAAAGTCAATTTTCTCCAGTAGTAAGCCTTTTCAAATACTGGCTTTTATTACAAAAGAAATGGGTGCATTAGGGAGGAAATTCACATGCAGTTGTCAAATGTGAGACTTTAAACTTCCTGCATCATGCATCTAGGTTTCATTCACAGGCCCTTGGGATACACGCTTCCTCTTCTTTTTCTGTGGTACTTACTTAGTTGGAAATATTTGAGGAATACCAGGCAGAATGGTGTCTGCTTAGGTGCTCTGGGGTGAGGACTGAGAATCTCAAGAACAAGGTAGCAGATGAGCGTGTGTGTGTGTGTGTGTGTGTGTGTGCGCACGCGCGCGTGCGTCTGAGTGTGCATGTGTGCGTGCACACGCGCATATCACCAGCTCATAGGTATGGGTACTGAGATGAGAAGACTGCCATGGAAAAGATTGCTGGCCTTGATGAGTGATGCCTGCCATGTGTGAGAATGAGAAGAGAGAGAAGCAAAGCTGGACCAGAATTTATCTCTTGGGTCACTCTGTTTCTCCTTCCTCAGAAAAGCAACCTTCCTGTAGCCGGGAAGGGATAGGAGAGCTATCGCAGTTCTGGTCCCGATTCTTTCTCCCAGTATCCATTCCTTGTGCTGTCATGTCACTGACTGGCTCTTGTTTCCCAGGTTAGTTCTTGGCCCTTACTGGCCCACCCCCCTGACTGATAGCTTATGGATATCAAGGTTGCTACTATAGAGAGTTCTCAGGTTTTTTACAGTTGTTCTGAGTTCAGATTTTTATATAAAGAGCCTTCATCTACTCTATGTTTATCATTCCAATGACTGCGATTCCTAATCTACAATAGTGCCTGCATGTATGATGCTGGAGTTCAGGGGATTTTTTTTCTCCTCTAGCATGTGCTTATAGAACTGTCCAGAATAGTCGTGCCTGAACTAGCTTCTTTCTCTGAGTCTAGAAGAATGTCCCATGCTGGAAAATGGTGGGGGAGGACTTTCTAGGGAGAGGGTTCAGTGAGTGCAAATGATTCCGGCTTGTAAAGCTGGTGCGAGGGCATGCGGACAAGTGGTTCCGTGTGTGCAGAGACCCTCCTGGGCAAACAGGAAGGATGAGGGAAGGGTGGAGAAGGATTGGGGCGGTGAAGCACTTGGAGCTCTTGGATGCCACACTAAGATCTTGAAGTTTTATTTTCTGTTGATAATGGAGAATCATTTGAGGTTTTCTCATCAAGACAGGCGCTCTCTCAGATTGCGTTAAGTAAGTGGTCTGGCAAACATGGAGGGTGAGAGTGGGGAGCATGTTGCGGGGTGAGAGGTGAATTAGGGGGCTTCCACGGCAGTCCCATGAGACATGGTGAGGCCAGAACTGTGGCACTGAGTAGCAAGAGGGGTTGGGATGGAGAGAGACTAAAAAATTATTTCTGTTCCTGGCTTGAACACGGGGGTGCACGGTAATGCGATTAAGTGAAATGAGGAACAGAAAGAGAGAATCAATGTAAAACACTCCCAGAGATAATAGCCCTCCATTGTAAATGTATTGTATTAATATTAAAATCACATTTCACTGAACTTATCTTTAAGTTAATGGTCATCCACAGTATTGATTACACAGATGTAGAGAAACCATTAGGAATCACAAAGCTAGTGCTTTTATAAACACCATACCAAAAAATGCAAACAATAAGTCCTTTAATTTTTAATTGATGCAGAGAATCTACAATGTCAAGTTTGTGTATAAGGTGATTAAATTTTACTTTGGTTATAGGTCTTACTTTAGAAACACTAACCAGTCCTGATAGAATATCGGTTGATCGTACAACTGCATCCTTATAGTATCATTATTTAGCATCCATAAAAATTAACTGAAATTGCTAAGTCTTAGAGAACAAAATACAGCTTGACAAATCCTAATAAGATGTATCAGAAAGATCCTTGATTATATATTAACCCATTTGGTAATTTCTTAGTATTTTTTGAAGATTTTATTTATTTGAGAGAGAGAAAAAACATGAGCAGGGGGAGAGGGCACAGGAGAAGCATGCTTCCCCTTGAGCAGGCAGTCTGATGCAGACTCCATTCCAGGACCCTGGGATCATGACCTGAGCTGGTCAGACACTTAGCTGACCTAGCCACCTAGGTACCCCCCATTTGGTAATTTATTAAAGCAACAGGAGGATTCATTATTTATATAAATATTCCCTATGAATATCTTTTTAAAATATCATTTTAAATTGTGAAAAAATTGCACATAATATTTATCATCTTAACTATTTAAAAATGTACAGTTTAGTGATATGAAGTACATTCTCATTATTGCACAACCGCCACTGCCGTCCCTCTGGAGAACTCACTCAATGCACTGAACAATAGCTCTCCATTCTCCCCACCCCCAGTCTCTAGCAACCACCATTCTATTCTCTGTCTACAAATCTGAGTACTCTAGGAGGACTCACTACTTTTTCAGCAAGAGAAAACAATATAGTTTTGCTCTAACCTCCAACTGGTTCTCTGTGTTTGCTCCCATGTAACTGACTCATTGTCGGAATAACTTTTGAAAGATTTTAAAGGAGCGTAGTGCAGTGGGCTGGGTAGAAAAGTCGCACATTAGTGATCCTTGGACAGGCCCTTCAGATGTTGCCCGATTCAGATGAGGAGCTAACCAGCAGTCTCCTGAGAGCATACCCAGCAACTCCAATCTGGAGTTGCTTTCGGTTCAGACTGGGCTAGCATTTCCTCCTTGTGTGATGTTGGGCAAGTTGATTGAACATTGAGAGTCTCAGTTTCTTCATCTGTAAATCAGTAGAACCTTCCTTAAGAGTGTTGTCATGAGGCTTCAATTTGTTTGTCTCTATGAAAGCATTTAGAACAGAGGCTGGCTTATCATAAGCATTTAATCAGTGTTAAATCACTATTATTTCTCAGTTGAGCTGTTATTCCTAATGCCTTGTGTTGTCGGTGTGAGCTGACTGGGGAGCACGACTGAACCATGTTATAGAATATTATAAGACATTGCTGCAGCATATTTGAAATCAGCTGGAGCTGGAATTGTGAAATATGGTCATGGCTAGTAAAGTTTATGGGGTTGTACTCTGGGCCTGATGCATTTCTATAGTTTTGATAATGGAAATATGAAGCGTGACAATTAAGAAAGGCCTAATGGGGCAACTCACACCCCTGAATACACTGTACACTATTCAAAAAGATTGTGAATCAAAGCATCACATACTAGAGGGATTGCCCATGTTCCTCTATAGCACAACGAATCTGGCCCCAGGTAGGGATTTTCCTCCTTTGCCTTCCCTGGAACCCTCCTCCCACTCCCCCCAGGACTTTGTGGAAGAAATGGATTGCTCTGGTTAAGAACTTGAGTTTCCCCCATCCCACACTAGACTTCCATAGTTTCTTTCCCTTTCCACATTCACAGTCTAGAACAGGATTGTTCTTTCTCTAAGGATAGAGGTTTTGACACATCACTTATTCACAATATTTGCTGATTGACGTGGTGAGGCAGGTAAGGATTATATCAGCAACTCTATTCAGAAGCCGGGTGATAGCAACTCGCTTGTGAATACCGGGTTCCTTTTTCTTGTTTGAAAACTTTATGTTCCTGAAGTCTGAGTCTTGCTATTGTATCTCTATGGCCCATAACAATGCTTGGCACAAAGGAGTGTTTGCAACATTGTTGAACAACAGCATACATGAATGAATGAATGAGTAGCTAGTTTTCTCTGGTGGAGACCTGGAGGAGACTATGGGGAGACATCCAAAAGCAAGAAAGTCTAAGCCCAAAATTTCCAGGCACTCTATTTCATTCTTCCTTCTTGGGAAGGTGTCATGCGCTTCTTCATTGCACCTTGCCTATTTTACTTTTGTATTTTTCCGTCTTAAAAACTTTTTTTTAAACATAATAATCACAACTCTTTCTTTTCGTGTAAGTAACAAGGCTACTATCATGAACTCTCTCTTATCCCTCTTCAATCCTGAAGTTGCGTGACCTGCATACTTGTGTCCCTGAGATCACCCACAAGCCTTCCTTGTCTTTTGCCCAGACCAGACTCAGTCCTAAACGAGTTGCTAAACCGGCCTGTATCCCTCCAGAGGGTCTGGGAGTAAGGGCGTCCCAAGAGGATGCTGAGATTCTCAAAGCAGCTTTTTTCATGGAGCAAATTAAGGACAAACACAAATCATTGTGGGATTTTGACCTAAATCTTAACCCATTTATTTTCTTAAAATAAATCTCTTTTTTTTTTCTAGTGCCTTGAAAATGTTTGTAAAAAAGCGCTATGCTATCATTGTTGCTTTCTAAATGGAAGACTTTGAAAACTCCGATGGATAAGTAATTTATGAGCGTTTTATGAAGTTTAACAATTTATAGGACATAGGCTTTACAAGGTTTGCATCTTTTCCAGGGTCTCACTTTTGTGAAATTGCACTCACAATTTCCTTTCTTAAATCACAGGTGCCTTCCTTTTTCAATTTGTTTTACCTTATCTTTCTACGTGTGTACAGTTACGCTTGCTAAGCAGATGTTAGTAGCAGATATTTAAGTTTGAATAACATTAATAGCTATAATCTATTAAACATCCACATGTCAGGCTGATTTCATGATTTAACTTAATTATACCATTTAATCTTTTAAAAATACGGAGATGTAATTTATATATAGAAAAGTAAACAAATCTTATTTGTACTCGTAGGTGGCTACACATCCATGTAACCATTACCCAGACCAAGAAAGAATATTTCCATGATCGAGGAAAGCTCATTCATACCACTACTTCCAGTCAATCCTCTGTTTGCAACCATTATTCTGGATTTTATCACCACATAATAGTTCTACCTGTCTTTGGACATATACAAAGAGAAAACTTTTATATCTAGCCTTTTTACCTTCTTTTCTCTAATTCCAGTTAACATACAGTGTTATATTAATTCCAGGTGTAGAATATAGGTGATTCAACAATTTCATACCTTAGCAGGTGCTCATCACAAGTGTATCCCTTAGTCCCCATCACCTGTTTCACTCATACCCCCACCCACCCCCCTCTGGTAACCATGAGTTTGTTCTCTATAGTTAAGAGTCCAATTTCTTGGGTGCCTGGGTGGCTCAGTGGGTTAAAGCCTCTGCCTTCGGCTCAGGCCATGATCTCAGGGTCCTGGAATCGAACCCCACATTGGGCTTTCTGCCCGGCAGGGAGCCTGCTTCCCCTTCTCTCTCTGCCTGCCTCTCTGCCTACTTGTGATCTCTCTGTCTGTCAAATAAATAAATAAAATCCTAAAAAAAAAAGAGTCCAGTTTCTTGGTTTGTCTCTTTCTTTCTCTCTCTCTTTTTTTTTCCCCTTTGCTCATTTGTTCTGTTTCTTAAATTCCACGCAGGAGTGATATCATACGGTATTTCTTTCTTTTTTTGTTTTAATATTTTATTTATTTATCTGATATAGAGAGAGGTCACAAGTAGGCAGAGACACAGGCAGAGAGAGAAGGGGAAGCAGGCTCCCTGCTGAGCAGAGAGCCCAACGTGGGCCTCGATTCCAGGACCCTGAGATCATGGCCTGAGCCGAAGGCAGAGGCTTAACACACTGAGCCACCCAGGTGCCCCTGGTCTTTGTTTCTGACTTATTATGTTATCTGGCTCCCTCTGTATTGTTGCAAATGGCAAACTTTAATTTGTTTTTATGGCTGAATAATAATTCCAGCGTGTGTGTGTGTGTGTGTGTGTGTGTGTGTGTGTGTGTATGTATACCACAGCTTCTTTATCCATTTATCAATCAATGAACATTTGGGCTGCTTCCATATCTTGACTCTCGTAAATAGTCCTGCTACAAACATAAGGGTGCACGTGTCCCTTCGAATTAGTGTTTTTGTAATTTTGGGGTAAACACCCAGTAGTGCAATTGCTGGGTCACAGGGTAGCTCTGTTTTTAACTTTCTGAGGAACCATCATACTCTTTTCCACAGTGGCTGCGCCAGTTTGCATTCCCAGCAACAATGCAAGAGGATTCCTTTTTCTCCCTATCCTGACCAGCAGTTGTTTTTTGGTGTTTTTAAATTTTAGCTATTCTGACAGGTGTGAGGTGATAGATATCTCATTGTAGTTTTGATTTTCATTTCCCTGATGATGAGTGATGTCAAGCATCTTTTCATGTGTTTGGCTTTTTTTCCCTAATAAGATGCTTTTGAGATTCATTCAATGTTATTATGTATATTGAGTTTGTTATTTTTTGTATTTTTGTGAACTACTCTGTAATATGAATATACCACAACTTGTTTATCCATTTAGTTGTTGATGAGCATTTGTGTTCTGCCCTTATTTTTTGGCTATGATGAATAAGGCTGCTATCCACATTCTTGAACATATTTTGTGGACCTACGGAAATATTTCTCTTAATTATGTGCCTAGAAGTACAATGAAAAGGCATAGGGTAGGCCTCTTTTAGTTTTACTAGGAACTCCTGGACACTTTTCCAAAGCAGTGATATTTTGTACTCCTGTCAACAATATATGAAAGTGAAGTTTTCCACATCCTCATCATTACTCATTACCCAATCTCCTTTATTTCAGACATTCTGGTGGATGGGTCGTGGAATCTCCTTGTGTTTTTTTTCCCCCATTGAAATGTATCAAGATGTAACTCACATATAATAAAATGCACCATGTTAAGTGTGTAGGTTGATAAGTTTCCAAAAATGTAAAAAACTGTGTAATTACCACCCCAATCCATTTTTAGGTATAAATGTTCCATCTGTAATTGCCAATTGGGTCAAGTTAATAAATAACATTTTTCATATCTTCTGTATCAACTCTTTGTAACTGGGGCTCTGCAGAGAAGTCATAGTCCTAATGTGTCTATTGTATGGCTCTGGAATGGCGCTAGTTATATACCATCTTTGGAAAACTTGAAAAAAAAGTAGTTATTCAAACCACTTTCTATGTGCTTAAATTTTTTTTTGTACAACTCTAGCTCAGGAAGGCTCTTCCATGTCCTTACTGTTTTTTGTCTACTTATTTTAACCATTTCTGAAAGAGGGATTTTTAAGTCTCCAATCATAGTTGATTTTTCTGTTCATCCCTTTAGTTTTTTTTCAATCTTTGCCTCATATAATTGAAGCTCCATTATTAGTTGCATACATGTTTATGAGTGTTACTTCTTTCTGATAATTGTCTCTCAAATAATTACAAAACTGTGTTAATACTCTTTATTTTTAAATGTACCTCATCTTGCTTTCTTGTGCTTATTGTTTGCATGTATATCTTTGTCTCCTCCTCAACGTTATCTATCTAAATCTTTATAAAGTGTGTCTCTTATAGACAGCATACCTTTGAGTCTTGCTGTTTGATTCAGTCTAAAAATCTCTCCTTTTTTCCCCTCAATTTTATATTTATTTTTAAATTAATTTTTTATTGAAATATAGTTGGCATACAATGTTACATTGGTTTAATTTACAACATAGTGAGTTGACAAGTTTATATGTTATGCTATGCTTATCATAAGTGTAGCTACCATCTGGCCCCATACAATGCTATTACTGGCAATTCTTTATAGATGGAATGCTGAAATAAGTTATTTATTGATACTGATATTTATTGATATGACTGGGCTTAAGTGTACCTTCTTATTGTTTTTTTGTTGGTCCCATCTTGTTTTTGTTCCTGTTACTTTGTTTCTTTATTCTTTTTAGTTAATCAGAAATGTATTACTATCAGGGCGCCTGCATGGCTCAGTCAGGTAAGCGCCTGCCATCGGCTCAGGTCCTGATCCCAGGTCCAGGGATGGAGCTCCGCATCAGGCTCCCTGCTCAGCGGGAAGTCAGCTTCTCCCTCTGCCTCTGCCACTCCCCCTACTTGTGCGCTGTCTCTCTTTGTCAAATAAGTACAATCTTTTAAAAAAAATTATTACTGTCAATTTTATTTCTTCTATTGTCTTTTTTAGCTCTTATTTTTAATGGTCACTAAACAGCTAATATCTTTATCAAATTCTACTTGGGATGGAGATTTAGCATTTTTAACCACTTAATCTTACATCTGCTCAATGAAGTATGTATTATTATCTAGAATTTCTAGACAAATGAGGAATCATGCCCAAAGAGGGTATGCAGGCTGTTGAAAGTGATGTATGGGAAGAAGTGGAAGAAAAACAGCATCTAAAGAACGTGAGGTGCTTAAATGGTCCCAGTGATACTTAGTTCAGTGGTTCTCTCTGTATAGTCATTGCTTCTGCAATGTACCTTTATGAATAGCATCAAGCATTTGTGCTAAGGATGTACTGAAAGTTCTACTTAATTGGTCATCAAATGCTTCTCATGAAAGAAACAGACATCTTGAGGCTACAAAATTGGATGCTTTCTCATTGAAAAATTTCTTTAATCACATGGAAATATTATTGATAAGTTTCCCCATAAAGCAAATCCTTGGAAGAGGAATTGCTTGGAAGAGGAATAACAGAGGGAAAGTGAACCTCTGAAGTTTGGAGATGGAAGAATATTTTATTTTGGATTTATTATGAGATTGAAAGGCTAAAGTGAAGTAAATTAAGGTAGCCAGCACGTATTGATCATATACTATGTATGAAGTGCTTTTTTTTTTTTTTTTTTTAGATTTTTTTTTTATTGTTGCTAAATTTTTTTTTCCAGTGTTTCAAGATTCATTCCCCATTCCCCACACCCAGTGCTCCCCGCTTTAGGTGTCCCCAGTACCCACCACCAGGCTCTCCCATCCCTCCACCCCCCTCCCTCCAAGTCCCTCAGTTTGTTTCTGTGTTCAAAATCTCTGTTGTTTCGTTTCCCTCCCTAGATTACCCTAGTTCCCATTTGC
>PITA01028957.1:0-18578 GCA_004023965.1 Spilogale gracilis | reverse complement strand
GAAGGAAGGGGGAAGGAAGGAAGGGGGAAGGAAGGGGTTTAGGATAATGGTTCAAGGTCACACAGATGGTACCTAGCGCAGCCAGAATTCAAAACCAGTTTGACTTATTCCAAAACGTATATTCTTAAATATTAATCTATCTTCCATCCCATGCCATCTATTCTCTACATGAATGACTCCAGTAATGGGAATCTCATTCATTATTTGCCGAGATAGCTTGTTCAATCTTTACAGAGCCCTCGGGGCCCTACAGAATAAGTCAATCCACATTTTTTCTCTCAATATGCAAATCCACTTGAAACATCTATATCTTTCTAGAACTCATTTCATATGATAATCTTTCATTTTTCTAAGACTACTAAGTAACAGATCGATGTGGCTTCCTGGACATCTGGCCCCAGATGTTATATGAGGGATTTATGCATCACATTTGAGCTAGACTATAAGATCTCTGAATTCCTTTCTGATTCTAGTAGTGTGTCCCCTAACTTTGCTTTGGCTAGAAGGAGGCTCAGAGTTCTAGAAACTCTACTTAACCATATTTCTAGTATTAGTTCATTATAATACACTGCTGAGGTTTCCACCTCCCTTTCGGGTGGAGAAGAAAATGGAAGTCCTTATCCTGAAGGGGACAAAAACAAACATTCCCCCCAATTTTGGAAACCCTTTACTAAGGCTTTTGGGAGCAGAAAGCTGAGAGCCGGGGACTGTAAGTAATCAACAAGAGCTGGGTGGGACTCCTGAGCCCAGGGTCCGTCTTAGAGCTAGCCAGATAGGACTGCTTTACAGAGGGTGAGTGGTAGAACTCTCTTGTGTTCTAATGTGTTTATTTACTCTTAGAAAAACATGAGTAACGGAAAATCTGACTGTATCCATGGTCATTCATCATTATCCAATCTCTTTGCAACCCAAGCTTCTAAGTGCCTTAAATGTGCTACAGTTGGACAGATAGCCATCAGAAGCCGTCTCTGAGTTCCCTTTCAGAATGATCAACTGTGAAGGAAAGAGTAATGATCATGCACAGAACCTGCCCCATCCCTACGCGCCAGCGCCATGCCTTCTTAGAGGTATTTTCAGTTCACAACCAAATGGTGTCTATGGCAAATACTTCAGGACGAGAGGATCAAGAGAGAAAGGAAAAAAGCAGAAATGTGAACCTCCCACGTTCCCCTGGTCCTTCCCGTCAGCCTCAGAAGCATTTTGTCAGCCGGGACAGAGGAATGCAGCAGGCATCCTTCTCTCCCTCCCCCCCCCCTCTCTCTAAGTACGCATGAGGATGCAAAACGTTGACAATGACAGATATCAGAGGAGACTGTAGGACCAATATTTCTATGACACCGGCAGGACTGGTTTGTCGATCTGCTATAGAGTCATCAGACTTTTATTACTAGGTCACACAGAAGCCAACTTCCTCCAAAGACTGGGTCCGGAACAGGTTCACTGGGTCTCAGAGCTTCTCCTTAATAGAGACGCAGAAGTGGGGAAGGCTGTGTAACAGATGAATCCTCTCATTCTCTCTATGCCTCTCTAAAGACTGGATGACATTTCTCAGAGCTGCTGGGGTTCAGAGAAAATATCCGGCAGGATATTGTTGAATCTTGTCGGGGAGCGAAGGTTGCGTGGGAGGCCTGGGTTTACTGCTGTCTACTGTAGGCCCTTCTGTTCCAGGCTGGACGCCCAGGCTTACTGCACAGAATGCTTTGGGAGCAGTGTTGTCTCTCACACTTGAGGCCCTAAAAGGCTTGATCAGGAAATAGCATGACCCATTTTGTCTGGAGATTCTGACCACTTAATTGAGAGGAGGAAATTCATTGGGCAAGTCCAGAGCACTGAAGACTCCCATTTCCTCCTGGGGGAGGTGCTCTTGAACTCGGGGAGCACCAGAAAGCAGGAGATAGGGTCTAGGAAAGTGGGACCCTGTCGAGGCCTGGATTCTTCCAGGATGTGTCAGTCTGTGTGGGAACTAGAAGGACCTGAAAGCAACTGAATCTGCCTCTAAAATACCAACCATCCTGTAGCTTCTGTTATTTGAATTAGAAACCTAATGCATATTCATTGAAATTCCTTGAAAAATATAAAAAATGTAATGTAAAATCCATAATTTCCCTCTCTCCCATCTATACTGATATTACTACTTTTTAGAATTTCGAAGAAATTCTATGTACTCTTCTTTGCATCTAAAAATGTATATAAAATCTGTGCACCTTTAATTTTTATATGTAGGCAGGGGAATGGAATACTATAGTATCTTATACTTTATTTATTTAATATTTTGTAGATATATTTTCAAGTCAATACACATATATCTTTGTTGAACAAACTGGCTACTTCTCTCTAATTCTACATTTACTTTTCCAAATAATTTGCCCCAGCCCCTTATTCCAAAACTATTTCCATCTTAAAGGACAGGATCATTTCTGGGACAAATCATTGGATCTCTGCCCTCCTCTACGCTGTGGCCCTCCAGAGCTGTCCCTTGCATAAGCACGTGTGAATGCAAGGTCCCCCTCCCATCATCATGGTCACCATCATGAAAATGATGAGGCTCAGAAGAACCAAGTGACTCGAAGCCAGTGCTCAGGCTGGTGACAGAGCTGGATGAAAACTGTATCTCCTGCCTCCCACCTCATAATCCATCACATTTTGATACACGAGTTTCACTGAGGTCTCCTCCATTACATTTTGATACACGAGTTTCACTGAGGTCCCCCTTCAAGGAGGTGAAACCCAAACAAAATAGATCTCAATTCTTATGTCAACTCTGAATGATTACTAGTGATACACTATTTAAAAGATAGTGTGAGTAAATAGCCATCTGATAGTGACAGTTACCATGGGACAAAGAGGGGCAGCTCACGTTCCTTATTTTGCTCTTCCCTATTAACCTACCTACAGTCGGTGGCTGGAACCTTTTCCTTAAGAGAACCATGCAACAGACAAAATCACTGGTTTCTGGATACAAAAAGCCCGTCTCTGCCTGAGTCCTGGGTTCCCTAGTGTGACCCTGAGAAACATCAAAGTCAACTTCTGAGCTTCTCATATAGCAACATGAGCCTTTAAGGACCCACCCCTGTGTGGAGGGCAGGAAGGCTGGGGATGCCTAGGGGGTTTTCTAAGAGATTCCCGGTTCTGCCCATCTTGAGGAAATCTTCTGGGATTGCTTCCTCGACTTGCAGAGTTGAACACATGGAATCAGGCCCAAGCCTTACAGACCTACCTGCAGTTTCCTTGAGGACTCAGTGTGATCGCTCATGTAAGTGAGAAGTAGAAAGCAGTCTAAAATTGAGAGTGAAATAAGCAAGATCCCTCCCTACCTAATGTCACTTGCAAAGCTGGATTCTGTTTGATTTAAAAACTGAAATGTGAAGTGAAATTATATAATCAATAGAGGGAAATGTCGGAGCATGTCTTCGTGAACTAGAACTGGGGAAGAGTTTTCTGTATTTCTATAAATAACTTCAAAAGCAAAAAGCACAAAGAAAACTGATGACTCTGAGTGTGTCAGAATTGAGGATTTCTGGTCAATGAAGGAAATGTTTTGAAAACAGTCAACTCATTAGCAGAAGATATTAAAAAAAACAGGGAATTAGTACTTTGTTTCTACAAAGAAATTCTTCAAATCATTAAAAAAAAGAATAAAAAGAAGAACAGAATTATAACGGAATATAGGCAAAAATATGAACGATTTAAAGATGAAATTCACATGGCTATCGCTGCAGGAAGCGATCTTCAGCTCATTGGTGATCAGATAAATAGAGATTAAAATGATGAGAAAAGGGAATGAAATCACTTTATAAGTAATTGACTAGCAAAGATAGGCAAGCTGGATAATGTCAAGTGTTATAGGGGAAACAGGAAATATCAGAAACCTGACGGATTCTGAAGAGAGATCTGGAAGCACTTGGATTAAATAAATGATATTCTTCAACCCAGCAATTCCACTTCTGGGTACAGATCAGCTCCCTCTATGTATGTCCTTAAGGGTGCATCCGGAAGGGTGCCCACTGACAGGGTGGTGCAGGGGAGGGAGCTAGAGACGTTCATGGCGCACGCCAGCCCGGTGACCAAGAGGCAGGAGGCTGTGCACACACATAGCACAGAACAGCGATCAGAAGCCATGAACTCAGTAGGCACAGGGCAACAACATGGTGCTGGGAGGCAAACATGGGAACAACATACCAACAACATTACCTCATTGAGAACAGCTGAATGTCTACCTGTGCATTTACTCTAGATGTGCAAATGGGAGCAACGCTGCCTGTGTGCAGTGGTTGGAGCAGAGGACAAGGATCAGAGGACATGAAAGAAGGGGTGAGAAATGACAGGGCCCTTGTGCCCAAGGCCCAGTGATGATCTACCACAATGGAAGAAGTAGGATTCATTTGTTGGTCTGTGCCTGAGTGAAAAAGAAAAGGAATAAAATGAAAGGCAACAGAATTTGGAAGTCTAGAGACCTCCACTAAACCCTGGCATCCCCAAATCTCCTCTCCAGGACTCTTGTTCCTTTTCTGTCCAGTGAAGGAAGTACACAACCCCTGAAATCACCCCAACTCTAAGACTCTGACTTTCCATAAGCCCCTTCCCTTAGCGCAGTAATTCACTTCTTGTATTGACTCCAGTAGGACACCAGAGGGCGCTCCCTGCCCGTGGATGTTCACAGTCCTGGGGGTCACTCCAGACAACTGGGAAACAGAAATCTCTCATGTTGGAGAATAACCCCCACCTATTCACAGATACACCCTTTATTCTATGCTGTTCTTTCACTACCTGGTAAATGCAAAGTACACACTTACTACAGGGCTGTGACCGACAGATTTTAGAGAGGTCCTGGGCCAGAAAAGCCTCTGAGCTGGTCTCTTTGCGTCCCTGCAGATAAGCCATGCTTGCTTTCCTCTGGTCCTCCTCGCTCCTCCCCACTCCGGGATTCTTTCTGGCCACCCTCAGTTCCCATCCTGCCTCCCCCAGGATTTTGCATACACATCTAACTCAGTTGCTCTCCTGGCATTGCCAATACTTTGGGGGCACGTTTGTGTTATGTCAGTCAAGGGAGACGCTTCAGCTCGACAGAGGGAGGAATGACCATATGGGGCTCATAGTGGGGTTATCTCATTCCAGAATAACTTCCCCTTCTCCGGGAAGTGCTGGAGGTAAGACGTCGATGGTGCAACAATGCTGTAGAAAGGGTCCATATTTTTGAAGGGCAGCTGGGGTACATGGTAGTCACCATTATTTCTTTTCCTTTCTTTCTTTTTTAAAGATTTTATTTATTTATTTGACAGAGAGAGACACAGCTAGAGAGGGAACACAAGCAGGGGGAGTGAGAGAGGGAGAAGCAGGCTGCTTCCCATCAAGCCGGTCCTGGGACTCCAGGACCATGACCTGAGCCGAAGGCAGTTGCCCAACCAACTGACCAGGCGCCCCATTCACCATTATTTCTAATCTTGTTCTTGATCTTAGTGGAACAACTTGTGATCTCCAGTCTGCTTTCTTTTAAAATAAATTTCACCCCTTTTATGGGAAGGGAGGAAGTAAACAATGTACCCGACATGTTCTAGACTTGTCCTTGGGTGAAGAGAAAGTGGAAACCCTGCAAAGAGCCCAGATAGGGGTGGCCACGCACCACGGGAAATGCAAGAGGTCAGAGACTGGCCCGGCTTCTTCCTCACTCAGCCTCCAGCCCAGTCACCCACCCAGTGAGCTTAGCAGTTCCCTAACCACTCTGTGTTTGGAAGCAATGGTGAGAACTCCAAGACTCCCTCCACCTCTTGCATCCTGACCTCCGGCCTGCGGCAGTCTGCCTCTGCCCCTGCAGATGTTGGAGGCATGCTGGGGTGCCTCCCCTAGAAAACAGGAAGGCTGTCTCTGCTCCTCCCTCTTAATGGAGCAGCTCCTTGGGAATGCCTTTTGAACTTCAACCATGTTCACAAAACAGTTTTACAGAATTAATTCCACATGAAGGCGAGCATGTTACCAGAAGTGTCAGAGCCGAGGTGCAGGTGAGTATGAGCAGAGGAATGCCACGAGAGGAAAACTCACCCCAGGCTACGAAGAGGGTTCCCACGCACCCACACCAAGAGCCACGAACCAATCTGTAGGCAGAACTATGGCATCCCGGCCAGACACAGTCAAACAGCAGGACTGACCCTGAGTCACCCAAATGGGACTGTAGGGCAGCAACCCTCCTGGCAGCTGCAGCCCTGCCTGAGACCAGGGCTTGGCTGGAAGGACACGGACAGGCCTGGGCTTGCATCCCCAGGGTTCTCTTGAAGCAAGCGCCCCCCTGCCCTGAAGCCAGCGAAGTACCTGGTCCCCCACTGCGCTCACGTTTTTTTCACGTAGAAGAGCCCCTGAGTGCCTGGAAGGTGGAGAAAGCTCCCATCACTCTGAAGGACACGGCTTCTATCCTTTGAGGACCTTCCAGGGTCTGTTTCTTCACATATTTGTCTGTTCGTTACTCACTCACTCAGGCCTGTGTGCCAGATGTGGGTCCAGCAGCTGGGGTTTCAGCACAGAGCAGGACTTGTCCGTAGACCTCACAGGGCAGTGGAGATGGAGGGAGTGGGGAGTGTGTGGGTACGCAGCGCATTGTGGGAAGAGGGGTGTGAGCACGAGGCCCCACCTGGATTTCGGTGGGAACGATCGGCACCAGTTAATTTAAAAACATAGATCAGAAGGTTTACAGTCGGAAAGGACCACTGAATGTTTGTGTCCTCCCACATGCGTCACGTGCTGGTGTGATGGCCTTGGGAGATGGGGGCTTGGCAAGGTGCTCTGTTGAGAGGAGGACATGGTGAGAAGGAGGGAAGAGAACTCCCCCTGGCACCAGATCGTGCTGGCACCCCCACCTGGAGCCTCCCAGCCCCCAGAACTGCGAGACATAAATGCCTTGTGTGAACCAGTGTCCAGCAGCCCGAACAGATGGGAGGGAATCCAAGTCCTTTGTAAGACCTTCCTGCAGCACCCCAGCTCATGCTCACAGAGTTGGGGCTGGAGGCCCTTGTGTCGTCCCGGGTGGGGGAGGACAGAGTTAGAAGTCAGTGCTTATGTCTGCAAAGACCAGGCACATCTGATGAACTTCTCCTTGGTGGCAGCTTTCCTCAAACACCCCTGGCACGCCTTTTCCGTCACGGCTGTCCTCACACTCTAGAGAACCTGACAGGAGTCCCACTGGACACCGCGTCCTACTTATTCATGACAGGGAAGGACTCCCTCCATTCTGCAAGTTCTGTACAAAGTTCTTTGTCCTCTCAGTACCTGACTGACCCGTGCTGTGAGGGACAGGCTCAACGAAAGTCTGCTGAGCTCCTAAGTGAGTGAGGGCTACAGGAGTGAAGCGCTTTGACGTGCAGTGACGCACTTTATGCTCATCGCCCATTTCCCGATTTTACGTGTGGGGTTGGTGTGCATTTACCTCTTCTGGAGTGACAGATGGTAAAGCCTCCCAATGACTTATGCAATGCATCCTTGCTGTGGGGTCCTGCTGGGGGTCCTGCTGGGGGGATCTTCTCTGGATTCCTGTTGTGGTGCCTCTGTAGGGCGGCTCAAAGGGATTTGGAGATGGGAGCTATCAGCCTCAAAGGGAAGGTGAGAAATTTGGACAGCTTGGGTTTTGAAGCATATTTCAATTGTGTTTATCACCCAATCAAGAATCTCATTCCTGGGAAGAGAAACTAAGGCTGAAGGAAGAATCTGGGCCCAGCCATCAGCATAGTGTGTGAAGCCCCAGACATCCCTTCACACCCCCACTCAGGTTAAGTACTTCTGCACACTCCCTACCCTCCAAGTCAGCCCCCCTCTCACCAGCCTCACACAGACTTCTGTGCCCTTGCAGAGGCCATTCTCACTGCTGGAATGTTCCTCTCTGTCGAGCAAAAGTCCGCCCATCTTTCAACCCCACCTAGAGTACAACATCCCCTGAGAAGCATCTCGTGGGATCCCCAAGGAGTTTGGCTTTTTCCCCCAGAGTACGCACACATGCTTCCATTTTATTCCTATTATCCTGCGCACAACTGTTTACTGGAGCTCATTCCTCTGCTGAGAGTTCCTTGAAGTCCAGGGTTATGTCTGGTTGGTCTGGGCAATGCTGAGTGCCTAGCACAGTGCTTCCTGGACAGGCCCAGGGGATGGGCAAGTCTGCAGGGACAGACCCAGGAGATGGGCAAGCCGGCCCGGACAGACCCAGGAGATGGGCAAGTCAGCCTGGACAGGCCCAGGAGATGGGCAAGCCTGCCCGGACAGGCCCAGGGGATGGGCAAGTCTGCAGGGACTGGCCCAGGGGATGGGGCAAGCTGGCCTGGACAGGCCCAGGGGATGGGAAAGTCTGCAGGGACTGGCCCAGGGGATGGGGCAAGCTGGCCTGGACAGGCCCAGGAGATGGGCAAGTCTGCAGGGACAGGCCCAGGAGATGGGCAAGTCTGCCCTGTGCTTAGTGCGTCCGTTCCGAAGGCAGCCGCTAGAGGGAGCCCTGCAACTAAATAAGGTCCGCCTGGAGTTTTCTGCAAGGCTTTGGACCTCAGAAAGCAGAAAGTTCTTTCAGAACAAGACGGGGCACCAGGGCATCCTAGAAGCAGCCAGTGAGCTGGCTCTTTGTGCTGTGGGGCTGAAAGAAGGAATACACGCCCTCAGGAGTCTGTGCTGCAGCACTGCCTAGAAAGCCTTCCTTTCTTCTGTCCCAGCTCATTTCCTTGGAATGCATTTCAAGGTGCCACCCCTTGAAGCCTCCTGCCCAGCCTGCTGGCGTCTGGAAGGCATCCCCTCTACCCTGGGTAGTCAGTGCAGCTGAAGAGCTCACCTTCCCGCAGCCGTAGCACTCAGTACCGCGTCTCCAGTCCGGCGTGTGGGCGCAGGAGAGCTGCCTGACACCTTACACCGGCCAGAGCCCCTGGGTGACAGATGTTCTCAGCAGCCCGTCACTCGGGCCGTGTCTGGGGCCCGCGGCAGCCCTTCTGCACCAGCCGGCTGGCTGCCCTCTGCCCCCTGCTCTCGGGGTCTCACCTCTGTACCTCGTCTAGCCTACTAACCCAGAAAGCCTTCAAACCTGCCTCGAGTGCACCACGTATTATAGTCCAGGCATCCATTTTAAAAAGAAGGGCGCTCGCCAGAAACAAAACGGGCCATAGCCAAGGAATTTAACGACAGTGTGGCCTGGACAGGCACCAGCGAGTCAATCAAGCAGAAGCCCAGGGGCTGAGCATAGCACAGGGTGGCCGAGTGGGAGCAGCCCGTCCCTGCTGCTGCAGCCAGGGGGTCTGTTCCACTCGGCCCCTCCCCGGTGCCCCTCTCACCCCAGGCTCAGCTAGCGAGGGCGGTGGCCTAATCCATAGAGACTTCTCATAGGCCTGGGAAAACTCGAGCATGGCATTTCTTTGCAACATGGCAGCAGATTCCAGAAATAATAGAAGAACACGGCAATGAGTTTATGGCATCTTTTCCCCACCAGAAGGACTCTAACGTGAGATGAGTTTTGCTTGAGGGGAAAGTTGAGCACCGATGGTGATGCTCCTCTTTGGGCCTCTCTGCCAGCTACAAGCGCTCGCACACACACTCACACACACTCACACACACTCACACACACACACACCAGTGAAGTGTGTGCACATTTATTAAGGCCTGACTTGTAGCCTTTCTTCTACCTCTAGTGATATGGAAAATATGGACAAGCTTAGAATTTACCATGAATTAGCCATGTACCACTATTGTGTCAGCCTTGAATCTTTTCCTTTGGGGAGCACCCTTCTCCATGATCCTGAATCTCTATGATCTCCATGATCATCCCCATGTCCCCATGCACCCAGCCACACCGTTGTGGAAGGACTGGTCCTGAGTCTGGAGAAAGGGCTGCTGCTCTCTTCTCTGTGGTTGGCTGTTGTTATGATTATGAGGATGAGGTGCACTCTGCTTTGTGGAGAGAGCTTGTCTGAGGGGCAACCTGTCCCCTCCCCCATCCCTGTAATGAGGAGAGCAGATCGAAGGGATGGGGAGAGGTAGGGGCCTGATGAGGGCACCCAGCACCACGGGTCCAGGAGTCCCTGGAGCCAGGAATTACACCCTCTATTCTGTTAACCACTGAGCCAATAAATTCACATTTTAAAACGCTGGACTGAGTTACTTGCATTTTTGTCACTTGCAATCAAAAAAAGGCCTGGTAATGCATTATTAATGGAGTATCTTATGTTTTAGGAACCCTGGGGAATATTAGTATGAACACGGCCTTGTTATTACATGAGATGAGATCATGTACCCAACTCAGGGGAAGACCAGGCCAGGTGCTCCTGAGGCTAGGCTACATCCACGAATGGGCTCTGAGTGTCTAGGGCTGTTCACATTAGGTGTGGGATCCCTCCCCCCAACACACCCCTCCTGAAAGATTATTGAAGGAGGCCTTGATGAAATTTGTAGACTTCCTAATCTTCAATGATTCACTCTTTCTTTGAATTCTTATTATGTAAAGAATTCATTTGAGTACTCTTATACAGCCTTGTGACATCTTTCCCATTGTTGTCTGGAACTGTTATTTTAATCTTTTGTTGCTAATTAACTTTTTGCAGGCTCCAGCCCTGTTTCTCTAACTAGAGGCAAATTCTTTGAGAGTGGAGACCTGTCTTGACTATTTTTAACTGGCTAGCAAAGACTGAATTCTATATTGTATTTAACCACAGAAGAGACCTGGAAAGATGGTTTTATTATTCTCATTTTTTAAAGATTTTATTTATTTATTTGACACAGAGAGAGATTGCAAGCAGGCAGAGAGGGAGGCAGAGAGAGAGGAGGAGACAGGCTCCCGGCTAAGCAGAGAGCCCGACACGAGCCTCAATCCCAGGACCCTGAGATCATGACCTGAGCTAAAGGCAGAGGCTATAACCCACTGAGCCACCCAGGCACCCTATTATTCTCATTTTTAGACATGGAAAGCGACTAATGGAGGGCAACAGCTCATCTAAGAATAACTAGTCAACGGCAGAGCCAGGATTCACACCTGTAAGGTTCCCTCCTATCTACTCCACAGATCTAGCACACTGCCTTGCATGCACCATGCACGCGATAAACACTGCTTGACTCTTATTTTTAACCATTAATGTTTTAAGATATAAAATTAAAATTTGATGAAGGTCAGTTTTCAAATTCAAGTTTTAGTTTCTCATAAACTGGTCTGAAGCCTCAGCAGCAAGATATAGCTTAGACACAGAAAACTTCATACCTGGGAGGCAAATATTGACCTGGGTACCTCTCGAGGGTGGCTGAGTTTGGAACTGGAGGCATTCCATCCTTTCAGATGAAATCGAAGGAGATTAGCCTCTGTGGGCATGGGCAGCTCACCTCTGGAGACCAAGGCAGTGGGAGGGTGGGGGTCCCAGTTCTGAGCCTCGCTGGGCTCGCACAGCTTTCTCTACAGGGAGGGTGAGATCGCCTGGTAGATCAGTGATTTTTATAAATGTGACTCCCACAGTTTCTATTTAAAACCTTGCAATTTTTTATTAGGACTCAAAACAGTAATTCAGGCGTTAGTGAGCACTTACCCTATATTCTGTGTTTATTATAAGAATTGTGATATAAAAGCAGATAGGTTCAAGATATATATATATCTGTACTTGTAGATACGTATCAGTCCTCTGCTCAAAGTCCGCCTTTCTTTTCATTACTTACAGAATGAAGAACAAATCATATATTGTGTCATTTAAGCACTCCAATCTCTTATTCCTACCTACATTTCCAAGTTTCTCTCCTTTACCTTCCTTCCCTTCGAGTAAAAGCTGGTTAATGGACTCCTTGTTATTTAATGTTCATGTCTGTCCTTCCTTTTAAATTTCACTTCCCTGATGTCTTTTCCTATCACAATACAGTCATCACTTCATTGGTTCATGCAACCAAACAAATGTATTTCCTGTGTACCTAGTCTGTGTCAGACATTGTGTTGCACAGTAGGATTAACCTGCCTGAAGTTCCCCCTCATTTCCTCCCAGAAAATGCCTTCTGCACCCATGCTCCAGGCTTCTCCATCTTCTAATCTGCGGCATCTGCCACTCCCCACGTGACACTAAGCTCCTGGAGATCGGGGACCATGCTTTCATTCTGTTTAAGATCCCATCAGCACCCAGCAGAAAGAGCAGACACTCTGCTAAATTGATCTGAAAGAATGTTCAGTCCAATTGGCCAAATAAACCGCATGCAACAACGAACTAATAAGTCAGTGCTGTAGCCTATTATAAAGTACCAAAGCTTATGTTATTGATGAGTAGACAAAAGAGCAATACACAATAGAGTGTTACATGAACTAAAGACACCTCTATCAAAAAAATGGAAGGATCTGTGGGCACCTCCAAGATTTGTTGGGATTTGGGCAAAGACCTAAATAGGTGTTCCAGGTTGGGAAGGAAGTAGAAGAATAAAAAGACTCTCTGGGTCCTTTCGCAAACCCAATCTGACAATGAATTATAGAAATAGAAGTCAATCTAGAGCATGCATATGGTTATCTAGTTGCATCATTTAATTAACCTGTCAGTTCATCTAATATCTAACTTAGCTTCTTCCTGCTGCTGTTAAGATCTCTCCTCCTTTTATTTAGTCCTCAGAGAAAACAGAGGACAGTAAATGATTCTCCTTCTGTACATTTCAGAAGATGGTATAGAACAATACTAGAGAAAGGCTTTTAATAATCTATTTCAGATATGCAGATCCAAAGGTGATAATTCAAGTGCAGCTTTAAGATTTTTCAAACACCTTATTCCATCTGCCTTGTGCTGATGGTTTCTATGAACACATTTTCATTTTCTAAATCTGGAATTAGTAGAATCTACTTGAAAAGAGATATTACAGTCAAACAATGTTCTCAATTCGAGGTGTAATTATTTTTCCCCCATTTTAAAAGCCTAACATAAAATATGATGTGATTTTTTTTAACTTTGCAAGGGACATCAACTTTTTTTAATGTATTCTATGTTTTTTTTCCTCTGAGCTTCCTACAATGTGGAGAATATTACACATAGAAGAAAAATGCAGATAAATTTGCAATAATTGTCTGATAAATATCTTCTTCTTTACTCGGTTTCCTTCTTGCAACTGAAAATTCTGCCAAAGGATCTGTGCTTGCCTTTTCATTTGAGGGCGAGAAGATTCTATGCTTCTCCTTGTGTTCTTTCTTCCCTGCGCCCCATTCCCATCCCCATAATTGGGCCATGATATTCTTCCTTTGTGTCTTTGAAGTACCACACTAATATCTTGATGAACTAGAACTTTACTGTTTTTGAGCTTATTTCTGAATCAGAGCTCTTCTGGATGCTACATTCAACCCTCAAAACCTAAGTATACACTTGAACCTACCTCAAATGAGATTGCACTTAGAGTCGGGCATCAAAAATGTTAGCACTGAGAGGTGCATTTGAGGGCGTCTAGTTCAAACCTATAATTTAACACAGAATGATCTTATGCCCTAAAGAGGTTAAGTGACTGAATGAAGGTCACACTACTGGTTAGCAGAGAGCTCAGCCTGACATCGAGTTGCAGCTCATATTTCTGCTTTAACATTTTTATTCCATTTACCAACATTTTCCAAGCTGTACTTTAGCAATTCCCAGAAAATAGCAATTCCCAGAAAAATGTTAATAGAAATTTTAAATGAAAAGAAAGAAAAGGTTCTGGGCCAAATAAATGTTTAAAATACCAGTTTGACCCAGTAGTCTGTAAATTTACTGACTGGGTTGAAACCTAGGTTTCATAGGGAATTTAAAATGTGAAGTTAAATAAAATAAAATAAAATAAAATTAAATTAAATTAAATTAAAAAGTCAAGTTTTTGCATCTCCCTGAGAGAGAGATGCTATACACATTTTGACCGACTTATTTGACCACAAGCCTTTTGAAAATTATTTTTATAAGCATCTGTTACTACATCTCAGACCCTACTCAACAGAGAAAATTGTTTGCTAATGTTGCTCAGACCCCAAAGCTGTAGAAAGCCAGGTTTGTCATAGACTTTGTCCCATACTCGCTAGCTGGGTAATCTTGTGTATGGGGATTATATAATTACATAATCTAAATCCCATCTCTAAAATGGGAACTCCCCTGTCTTATTAGGTTGCTAGGAGGTAGTATAAGTGGGTAAGACAGGTAAACTGTAATTATCACATTGGATTTGTGACAGCATGTAAAAGTATCTACTAGATAGCATAATGAAATATATACATGAAAAAATGTGTGAAGAGAAGATAAAGGTAAGAAGGAAAATATAAGTACAGAGAAAGTCAGTACAAAAATTCCTTTTAAAATCTTATACAAATGTGAACAGTGGGTGGCAAATCTGACTCTGTGCTATCAACCTCAGAAAGAGAAACATGCTCTTATTACAAGAAAGTAGTTGGTAAAATAAAAGTGAGCTCATTTCTCGGGAGGAACAGTTTTGTTTTGTTTTTTTTTCTCCTAGTACTGAGCCTACCAGAAAACTCCATGGTTTCTCATCAGCTCTTGAGAACACAGGCTCTGAAGTCACGCAGCCTTGGGCATGGGATCTACCTTGGCTTCCTCCTTGGCTACTTTAGCTATAAGCCATAGCGTCCTCTTGCCTCCAGTGGGAAGACGCTCCGTGCCCACAGATGGAGCACCTTGCCCGCGAAATAGGAGATCACTGCTTGGCAGCAGTGAGTTCAGAGTCAGTGAAGTCACAGCACACACTTCCTTCCATAACACCCTTCAGAAGAAGACAACAAATGCCATCTTCTGTTTCTTTTGCTCCTGGCCTGCAGTGAATTATGTAATAATACCAAAGGGGATTGCAATTAAAAAAAAAAATTTGATAGTAAACTAAAGCATGCCATTATTTTAATTCAACTGATGGATCAATTACACAACCTGGATAAATAACCCTTTCTGTGACTGAACTTTAATGAGAGTGGAATGATAATTTAAAAAGGACAAGAGGGGTTTCTGCCAAACACGGGAATGCTGGTACTGACCCAGAATGATCAAGATGCTCGAACCGTCATTTGAGTGAAGGATAAGGTTGGCAACTTTTACTAAACAGGGATGGTAGGTGTTCAAGTCCCCATGGTTTAATATACAAAGCCAAGTGACTATAATTTTATCCCAGAAAAATTTCAAAGCAAGTGATATCGGTCATCCATCACATCAATAAAAGTATCTCCAAAAGTTCCCATAGGAAGGCCAGCATTAAGTAATGCCGTTTCGGGGTGAACCTGCTGATGTACACTGATTGCCAAATGCATCATAATGTAATGGAATGATTCGACCCACTATTGAGAATTGCTGGATGTAAGCCAATTAAATTTTGAAGGACAAGTGCCAAAAAAAAAAAAATGAACAGCTGATCTTGAGCCATTCTTTCTGATAATAGTAAGTGAACAGGACAATTGCCTCGTTGTGATCACTGCTACAATGTGACAAGTACAGATATACATGTAGCATCTGGAAATACATCAAACAGTCATATGTTATGCCAAAAAAGGAATTCTGAGTACATTCTGAGCAATGGATATATTTTAACAACAGTGGTATTACCCCAAGGTGATCTCTTTGAAGGCAATTTTACTTGCCTAGACAGATAAGTTATATGATTTTCTAAGAAAAAATGATAAGTATTTATTCCCTTCTCCTTATTAATTATAGATTTCTTTAGGGCCAAGCATTAATTGCATTAATTAATGAAGTCACTCTCTTGTTTGCAGATACTGACTGAGCATTTCCAGGTGATAGCGACATTCTGTGTGCTCAAGTTAGAGCAAAAGGCTTCTGACAAGTTTCTAACCTCTAAGGGCACATAATCTAGTTGTTGTGGGACTCATGTAGCTGAATTCATTAAGAAATGAGGAAGAATATGATTAAATGCTTGATAAATGAAACAGACAATAAGGACTTACTGCAGTTCAGAGAAATTGAACATAATTAGAAGTAAAGCTATCAGAGAAGGTTTTTTTGAGAAGGAGGGACTTCAAGCAACCCCTAAAGAAAGCCCAGTGTGTTATGATTGAATACAGACACTGAATGGGGGAGGTAATTGAAGCAGAAGGAATAGTATGTAGAAAGCTGTGACTGAGACCTGAAATTTGACAACGACTTTCGATGACTTAATAAAAGACATTTATTGAGTACAAGCCAAGTACCAGAAACTGTTCTAGGGTTGGGAATAAAATGATGAGCAGAAGTTGACAGGATCTCTATTCTTATGGAGCTTACATTCTAATGGAAGATATAATAGTTATCAAAACAACCACCCGTATAAATTGGCAAGAACTCCCTCTTTGACCAAACTTTTATTGATCTCCTCTGTGCTGTCTTCTTGACTAGGGCTCATCCCTTGTCTTGCTAAGCCAGTTTGTCAAGGACTGCCTGCCTCAATATTGAATGGGCCTCCTCTTCCTCTAACCTTAACAGGTTCCTCTTTTCCATCGACTTGTTGGCTGCAAATTTCCATTTGGCCCTGTTCTTTTCAGAGTTGAGTTCAATCTCTCCCCCTATTCTAATAGTCCTGATCCTCACTGCAATCATCTTGAATGAAGTATTCTTGGTTATTTTTAATAAATACCTGTTGTAATTTGTCTCTCCAACAAAATGTAAAGCTATGGCCATGATAATCTTGTGAAAAAGAGATACCTAGGACCATAATGCCATAGGATGAGACATGGAGAAAATAAATACTGAATTGCAGTTCAGTGATAGATGGCACTTAATTCGGTGAGAAATGGTAGAAAGAGCACTGCAGTCAGAGGAAGTCTTGTAGGTACCTGGAAGCCTGAAGAATGGAGAGAGAGAGATAGCCTTGTTGACCGCAAGGGAAGCAAAGAGAAGGGGTGGGTGGGTTTAAGCCACAAAGACCTCAGACTTAAGATATCCAAGCAGGAGCTCAACGTCTTTTTCTCCTAAATCTTGCTCTTCTTTCCATCTACTATCCCGTGCATCCCCCCATGTATGGCCCACCCCATCTCCTTTCTCCTCCCTGAAGTTCGATAGGTCACAGGCCTTATCATTTCTGCCACATTACTATCTCTCAGATTGCTTTCATAGTTTAGATTATCATTGTATTGCCTGTGTTATAAGATTCTCCGAGGTTGTTCTCCCTGCCCCTCCCCACACCCTATTCTCTGTACTATCAAAATGATCTCTCTAAAAAGGAATTCTGATGATATAATTTTCCTAATTTAAATCCTTGAATAGAGCCATGACATAGAATCCATCATCTGACCCCATCACATCTCATAAAAGACATTTCAAAGTGTGCTTGGCTAAAATTCTTCGATGTCCACAAGACCTAGCAGACCCTAAAAATAGCCATAGTAAACTTCCCAGGAGTTTCTAAAGACAGAAAGCTTACTAAGGTTTATTGCTTTTGTAAACGATGCTCATTTTGCTTGGAGAATCTTCCCTCACAGCCCTCCCTCATTCACAGTTGTGTGTGCTTACATACACAATGTCTTTCACCACTAGGCTCACTTCCCGCATAAATCATGACCCTCTCTGACTTCCCATCCCTCCAAGTTAGACACTCCTTGTCTATACTTTCATCTCTGTGCCTTTCTCTAACATAACTCTAAATGCACAACTTTAAGTAGTTTGAAAATAGGGATTTACTTCTGCTATCTTTATAGGCTTGAAAATAGGGATTTACTTCTGCTATCTTTATAGGCCCAGATTCTAAAATCATCACAGTGGACACTCCTTAGCATTTCTCATCTGACAACGATCCTTTGCACTCAGGGACGGAACTCTGATAGACAGTTGCACCATCGCCATGACCCTGTGCATACCATGTGACACTGGCAGCTAGCCATTAACTGGTACAGGGGTGGACAAAACAGAAATCTTTCCTGAATCCTTCGAGTGAGAACCACAGCGAATGGGAGTCAATCTTATTCTTTCTTCCATAAAGAGGAGTTTAGTCTGCAACACAAAATTTAAACGGAAATCTAACTTATAGGAAGGAGCAAAGGAAAGAGAAAATGAGAGAGCAGAGGTAAGAGACAGAGAGATGAGCTCTGGAAGCTGCACTTGAATTTTTTTCTTTTTTTTAGATTTTATTTATTTATTTGACAGAGAGAAACACAGCCAGAGAGGGAACACAAGCAGGGGGAGTGAGAGAGGGATGAGCAGGCTTCCCGCTGAGCAGGGAGCCTGATGCAGAACTCGAACCCAGGCCTCTGGGATCATGACCTGAGCCAAAGGCAGTCGCCCAACCAACTGAGCCACCCAGGCACCCCTTGAATTTGAATTCTTAATGTTGGTTAAGAATATGGGCCTAGCTGCACACTTTCCCAGTCCATAGTTTGCTTATTAGCAATATTCAGTGTTCTTCTAATAAGCTCCATTATTTTCCTAAGCTAGTTTGACTGGATTCTGTACCTTGCAACCAAAATCTCTGATACATGCATAGTTAACTGTAATGACTCTTATTAATCTCCTGTTATGCTTCCAACACAACCTTCAGTAATTTATGGCTTGAATCTTATGTAATTTTCACAATGATTTATGAGATTATTATTATTCTCAGGAAATGATGGGCCTGAATTTAAACACAATTCTGTTTGTCTCAAAAGCAAGGAAAGTAAATGGGAAGTAGGGTAATCTAGGGAGGGAAAC
>PITA01028956.1:0-18584 GCA_004023965.1 Spilogale gracilis | reverse complement strand
ACCCCTGAGATCCAGGTGGGGCAGGGATGCTGAGATCCAGGTGGGGCAGGACCCCTGAGATCCAGGTGGGGCAGGACCCCTGAGATCCAGGTGGGGCAGGGCCCCTGAGATCCAGGTAGGGCAGGGATGCTGAGATCCAGGTGGGGCAGGACCACTGAGATCCAGGTGGGACAGGGATGCTTCCTCCTAAAGGCTTTAGGGGACAGTTTGCTCCATATCTTTGTCCCAGCTTCCAGAGCCTGCTGGTGTCCCCTGGGTGGTCCCACCTCTGCCTTCATGTCCACATGGCCTTCTCCCCAGGTGTCTGTATCCAAATTTCCCCCCTTCCTATAGGAACACCAGGTCATGTCCCACATGACCTTACCCTAATGTAACTGATTACACCTGCTGCAACCATATGTCCAAATAAGGTCACATTCTCACCCAAGGTAGTGGGGAATTAGGGCTTCAGCATGTGGTTTAGGGGTGGGGGACCCCATTCAACCTACAGTGTGCCCTCAACCCTGCCTGTTACCTTCCCCCTGACTACAGACACACACACACACCGTTCACCTAGCCCGTCTCCGATGCTCATCCAGGAGCCATCCCCCCTTCTCCATCCTGGGCTCTGTTCCACAATCATGTAATCACCAGAAGGGCTCTCCCTGACCACCCCTCCCTCATTGGTTCATTACGTGGATCCCTGCCTGGTGAACTCAGTGCCTAGGAGGCTCTTCTGATGACCCACTGTGCCTCATTCAGATGTCAGGTGCATTCAAATGTCAGGCTTTGCCACCCCAAATGCCTTCCCAGCATCTGAAGACCCTCCATATACAAACCCAGGTTCCCATCTTGTAGCTTCAAGACAGAACGGTGAAGCCAGGTCTAGTCTATGACGTCTCATCATGACTCCTCCAAGTCCTCTTCTGTATTTAAAAGAAGACCAACAAAGACCCATTAAAAGGTTGCTGTTCATCTGAGCAAACAAGGGTCTGTCTTAGTGGGAACCACCAAACCTAACGTGGTCCTCAGCACTGTAGGGACAAGAAAGGCTTTTATAGGACAGATGCAAGAAGGCCCTTATCGGCTGGGTTCTACGGCTTTTAGGAAAGGCTACCTGAACTGCTGTTGGTGCCTGGTTGTTCTACAAATTTGGTTTTCTCGGGTTCAGGTGCATTTGGTGGTTTCAGTTTGTTCTGTTTGGTATCACAGTATCAGAGTCACCTCATGATAATTGTGTAATTAATTCCAAGGTAATAATTATGGATCATTCAAGGTCACAGTCATGCACAGGAGGCCCCATGACTGTCATGACTGGTGATAAAACACATGGGGTCCGATCTCAACTATCTTCCTCCGAGGATGATTCTTGAGCCCTGAATAAATCCTGCGTTGAATGTTATGAAAGCCACCGTGTGTGTAGGTCATTCCAGCCACATCGTGACAACGTCATGGTGTTCAAGTCAATAGACTTGGCTCCTGTCCTTGTGGACACTGAAGCAAGTCTCAGATTTGGAGAAGGACAATCAGGGTGAGATCTTAGAAGGCTGGCATCGATGCTGAGTCTGGACAGGTACGTGACAATTACAAAAATTAGGGCACAGTCAACGCCACACAGACATGGTACTCATCGCCATGTGTCGCTATGGCGAGAGCTCATTCCCTGTTGAGGCACCAGGATATTAACAGGGCACGGACCATATAGGGCATGGGATGAGCTAACGACACAGACACATAGTGTCCCTCAGCTCAGAGATCCCACAACTCTGAAATGCGGGGGGACACGTGTCTCCCAACTGATCATGAAAACCAAGCATAGCATAAATAGAAGTCTCAGCCCCCAGTGGGTACTGGGGTTTACTGATTCCCTACTCTAAGCTTCTTGCATCTTATTTTTTTTTCTAAGATGACTGACATCAAGAGCCCTAGCATGCCCCTTTTTGAAAGACGATTCAAATACAACTAGTATCTCCTTGCTTTCTAAATGTGGTCTGACACAAGGAAGTGGCCGCATGTGCCTTCTCGCACTTCTGTAAAGATTAGGGAGTTTCGTACACTTACTAAATTCAGTGTTTGCACATTGATGTGCACGTCGGAACCCAAGAACACTAACAGAGACATAGCATCCCTGAGAGCCCTGTCCAAGTCTTCGAACCAGGTTGGACCTATTCTTGTCAAGAAATACTGAATGAGAGAGAAGACGGAAAGTGTTTGAAGGGAAGATAATGGGATGGCGGTTTGGGAAAGTGGTGTAAACAGAGCACCTACGGGTTCCAGAACGGAAAAGGGGGGCAGGCACCCCATTAAGTAGCCAGGAGATCGCTGCATCCTGTGTCTGCAGAGGGAAAGGTCAGAATTCCTCCAGCTGGGGCATGAATGCCAACGCGCCTCAGGCTTAGGACCGGGTGGGATCCTCACCTAAGGGAGGCGCGCTGTCTTGACAGTTGACGGCATGCACCGAAATCCGTGAGGAAGTGCTGCTCTTAGGGAATATTTATTCAGAAGTGCCGAACACTTACTCCCATCTGCAGCTCGCAACCAAATGCATGTCCTCGCTCATCGGCTGACTGGTTAGACGCTCTCCTGAAATGAGATGTCCGTGCAAAGTGCACAACCCAGGTGCAGACGCCCATCCTCTCCTGGCGCTGGACTCACAGACTGAGCTACTCACGAGTGTCAGGAACATCCTGGTGATGCCACACGGGGCCGGACGTCATTTCTGGGAAGCAGGCTTCCTCCAGCTTCCTCATCCCCAGCAAGCATCCCCCAAGCTGGAGGTGAGCGCTAACTCAGTGGGGAAACCTGGGTGTCAGCCTTCCTCACGGACAATTCTCCCTTTTGCTTTCTTTCTTTTTTTTAACCGACGACCAATATCATCTTATCCATTGTCAGAGAATGAATCGCAATTTTTATGGTAAAGTTACAAACCCAGCATGAGCTTCAAAGACAGGGACTCCTGAAAATATTCTGGAAGTTGGCCTTAGCCTGAAAGTTCTGACCAGCTAAAATTATTTTTATGTTGAGGAGGGGGTGAGAAAGAAAAGCACATTTATGGAAAACAGAGATAGTTGTCACTGAGGAGCTATGTTCGTTCCCTCACTTGCGCTTTTCTAGGAACGAACTCTTTTGTTATTTCTTCTTGGAACATATTTCTGTGCGAGAGTGGGATTTCGAGCTGTTGTCTTTGAATGCCTGAGTTGTAAAGCTCTATAAACCTGTGTCGACAATTGAAGAAAATTGTACTAGAGTCTTAGTGGGTCATTCAGGGATATATCTAGAGAATATTTATAATTTATTATAATATATATTATATATTGTAATTTATATATATAAAATCTTTAATATATATTCTATATTATATAATATATATTATATAAAATAAAATAATAAAATCTTTAATATATTATATAAAATAAAATAATAAAATCTTTAATATATATATTAAAAACTTTATTTATTTGACAGAGAGAAACCCAACCAGAGAGGGAACACAAGCAGGGGGACTGAGAGAGGGAGAAGCAGGCTTCCCGCTGAGCAGGGAGCCCGATGTAGGACTCGATCCCGGGTCTCTAGGATCATGACCTGAGCCGAAGGCAGTCGCTTAACCAACTGAGCCACCAGGGTCCTCATATTATATATATTATAATTATGATATATAATATATAGAATAAGGCAATAAATAAATATATAGTAACATATTTTAGTAATAGTAACAATATACAATTATTATATATCTATAATACCTGCATAATATATTGTATTATGTATGTTATATGTTATATTTAATAAATAATATAATATATAATATATTATATATTATAAATATATAAATACATACTGATATATACATAGTGATATATGTTATAGTAATTTATAATAATATATTATAGTGATATATAATTATAATAGTATATATTATAGTAATATATAACAAGAATATATATTAGAGTACTGTATAGTAAACGTATATTGGCATAATATATATAGTAACTATATATACTATAGTGATAGACAATAAATATGTATTATAATAATACAGTACAAAGATATATTATAGTAATATACAATAAATATATATTCTACTAATATATAATAAAATATATTCTAGTAATATGTATAATAATACATATTCTAGGAATATGTAAGTATATATATTCTAGTAATATATAACAAATAAATACACATATTAGAAATAGGTATTTTTAAGGATCAGTAGGCACAGGGAGCTACGGAAGGGGGACGGGACGACTTGGTTCTCCCAGCACACCCGGAGGGAGCCATCCCATAAGGGACCCTCAGGTAGAGCAAGCAGTAAGGGGTTAGGACATAAGGAGTCCACAGAGAACGTCCACAGGGCATTTTGGAGCCCTGGGTGGCCGTCCCGGCTCTGGGAAGCTGAGCCCGTGAGGTGGGCAGTGCGTGCCTCCTGCCTAGGAAGGGTCCCAGGGAACAGGTGACAGCTTGGGGGACCGCCGTCTGTGGTCCGGGCCTTGAAGACAGCTAGCAGGGAAGGCGCTGCTCCTAGGCCGGCTCCTTCCTTTCCACCAGCATCTGTGTCCGCAGCTGCAAAGCCCTTGCAACATTGTAGCGGTGTCGCTGGCGCGCGCGTGACAGGCGGGGCAGGGCGCGGAGACAGCGCGGGCTCTGCTAGGCTTCTTTTATTTACGAATTTAATGTATCTTACTGACCTTCTTTTACTGATTTATTCAATGTTATTTATATCCTTAATCATATCTATTTAATTCATGTATTTATTATTTATTTTGTCATTCATTTCATGTATTCAACTTAATTCATTGTTTCATTAATTCATTGTATTTAATATACATTACCTGTTTATTTAATTAAGTTATTTCATCTAATGGATTGATTTACTTTATTTACCTTATCTGGTTTTATTTACTTATTTTATCATGTATTTACTTCATTGTATTTTTTATTTATTTTATTCATTTTGTCATTTATTTTTATTCACTCAACTTAATTTATTTCATTTCATTAAGTTACTGTGTTTAACTTATGTTACCTATTTTTACATTTAATTTACTTAATTTGTTTCATTTTGTTCTTTATTTACTTACATTATGTTACTTTATGTATTTGTTCAATTTCTTTCATTGCTTTACTTGGGGCAGCTGGGTGGCTCAGTCAGTTAAGCATGTGATTTGGCTCAGTGATGCTCTTGGGGTCCTGAGACGGAGCCTTAAGTCCAGCACCCAATGCGACTCCCTGCTCAGTGGGGAGTCTTGCTTCTCCCTCTCCCTCGGTCCCTCCTCCTTGCTCATCTTATCTCTGTCAAATAAATAAATAAAATCTTTAAATTAATTCTTTAATTTAATTTTATTGAACGATAACTAGCATACAGCATCACATTTTAAATATCTTTCTGTATTTCCTCCAGAATTCCATCTTTCTTGCAGAAAAATGCCTTGCTTGCTACATATTTTTCCAGGGGTTTATAGACTTTACAAACATGGTGTGTGAAAACTCTGGGGGCTGGATTCTTTCTCAGTTTCGGCACTGACATCTCAGTGATTGGGGAAATTCAGCTAACTATAACATGAAGATAGCAACCACTTCTACGTCTCAGGGTTCCTGTAAAGAGGGAAGTCAACGTGCTTGTAAAGCCCTCAGGACAAGTGCCTTATCTCTATATATGAGATATGTCTCTATGATATGTAGACACATGCATGTCTGTACACAAATAAGCCATTTACATACATAACATTTATATACCAGGCCTATGGGCCACATATGTACTCTGTGTGTATGTGCCCAGCATATACATTCTATACACACATCACATATACATAGCCTCTCTGTATATATACCACACATAGATACAAAGTATACACTCTAAGCACATAAAGACACAGTATACATGTAAATACAGTCTATCTACCTTATGTACATATAGACACATAATATATACATATACTCTAAATATATACACTCCACATAGAAATACAGTATCTACACTCCATGTTCATATCGATACACTTTATTTATACTCTGTATATATACACGTGCCAGTGGGCTGATGAAGGCTGCCGCACACTGACCCCCAGGGCATGGCCTCTCTCCCCGCCACCCAACAGAATATTCTACCTGCCTCTCCAGAAATCTGCTCCCAGCTTCTCCTACTCTCTTCCCCTCCCTGCCCATTCCCATGTGCATCCCCTTAATCCTCTTCCTTTACACTCTTTAGATCCCAGAATGGCCATCCTGCCGTTCTGAACAGCCGTGACATGACTTCCTGACGAATGACAAATGTCCTCCGGCAACTGTATCCATTTCTTGTCTTAAAGAGTTTTCTTAAAATATAAAGAGAGAGAGAGAGAGAGAGAGAGAGAGAGAGAGAGAGAGAGAACCAGGAACAAAAGGGATTCTGTGTGTCACCCTGGCATTGAATAATATTCATGCACAGACAGAAGAATTCACTGAATAAAAATCTAGCTCAGTCTCGCTCATGGATAAAATTCTAATAAAATATCAGCTTTCATTCGTACTCATTATAAGAAAAGGCAAAAACTGGATATGCATTTTGATGCATTCTACATCACTAACAATTGTATTGACAACCCAATTAGGCAGAAATGCTTTTCAATCTCTATAATCACACAAAGAAAAAAGCAAACTAGTAATATTTTTAAATTTTTAAAAAATTAAA
Organism: Spilogale gracilis; assembly: GCA_004023965.1. Taxonomy (NCBI): domain Eukaryota; kingdom Metazoa; phylum Chordata; class Mammalia; order Carnivora; family Mephitidae; genus Spilogale; species Spilogale gracilis. The sequence continues at coordinate 11,935 of PITA01028956.1, read as the reverse complement.
GAATTTAAAATAAATGGAAAATTAAAAATAGAGCTACGCTTTGACCCTGCAATTGCACTACTGGGCATTTACCCCAAAGATACAGATGTAGTGAAAAGAAGGGCCATATGCACCCCAATGTTCATCGCAGCAATGGCCACAATCGCCAAACTGTGGAAAGAGCCAAGGTGCCCATCAACAGATGAATGGATAAAGAAGATGTGGTCCATATATACAATGAATACTACGCCTCCATCAGAAAGGATGAATATCCAACTTTTGTAGCAACATGGACTGGATTGGAAGAGATTATGCTGAGTGAAATAAGCCAAGAAGAGAAAGTCAAGTATCACATGGTCTCACTTACTTGTGGAGCATAAGGAGTAACATGGAGGACAGTAGAAGGCAGGGAAAAATGAAGCGGGGTAAATCAGAGGGGAAAACAAAGCATGAGAGGCTGTGGACTCTGAGAAACAAACTAAGGGTCTTAGAAGGGAGGGGGGTGGAGGGATGGGAGAGCCTGGTGGTGGGTACTGAGGGCACGTATTGAATGGAGCGCACGGGGAATGAACAATGAATCTTGGAACACTGCATTAAAAACTAATGATGCATTGTATGGTGACTGACATAATACAATTAAAACATTTTTAAAGAAATTTTTAAAAAGTAGAAATCATTTATAACTGTTTTGTACAGCAGACAAGTATGAGAAAGTAACCAGCAGAAGAACTTGCAGCTAAAAACCATAGGGAAAGGGTGCCTGGGTGGCTCAGAGGGTTAAAGCATCTGCTTTCTGCTCAAGTCATGATCTCAGGGTCCTGGGATGGAGGCCCACATCGGGCTCTCTGCTCACCGGGGAGCCTGCTTCCTCCTCTCTCTCTGCCTGCCTCTCTGCCTACTTGTGATCTCTCTCTCTGTCAAATAAATAAATAAAATCTTTAAAAAATAAAAATAAAAAAATAAAAACCATAGGGACAGCAATGTCCCCGTGGTGCTAAGCTTGTAAAGAGAACAGACTTTCACAGAGAGGAAGCTGTTTAAGATTTCTGACTGGCAAAGAGAACAATTTTCACATTTGTATCATATATATATATATATATATATATATGTATATATATATGCAAGATTAGAGCCTCAAAGAGCAGTCACTGATCAGTGGCCTTTGAAAGTATCTAAAACACAAGTGTAACAGTGTTATCTTTAAACATCAGTATTTACAAAGCGCTAGGAAGGCCACCAACGCTCCCACACCAACAGGGACAAAGCCAAGAAAAGATCAGGAAAACACACCCATCGCCTCACCACCTTGCGTTTTAGCACATCAGTCAGCTCTGGTAATATCTTAAACCCTCTGAAATTCACTTTTCCCGTGGGAAAACAGAACTTGTAACACTGGCTCCGCAGGAGTTGCATGGCGCATTTAACAAACACATTTATCTGAACTGCGGGAGCTGAGCCCTCATGGTGGGCGGCTCCCCTCCTTGTTTCCGAAACACCTGGTCCCCTTTGTTCCAAGCAACCAAACAACCAGAAAACCAGCCAAAGCCCTCACAGGTCTCCTTTGCAGCCCTAAATTTCCTTTTAGTCCTTGAGGATTATCGTGATGTTAATATGCTTTGCAAGTTTTTTTTTTAATGCAAAATGCATATATGAGCATATAAGAACACCACATTACTAGGGTACGTGGTCAAAGCAATGAGGCTGATACAAAAGTGAAGGTCAAGCAAAGCTTTATTTTGCGCCAAGCATCAGAATTTCACTGCCCGGGCCAGGGTCGTCTCTAAAGAGAGAGCAACCCCACTTAATTTCTCAGGCTACCTTTTATAGGGCAAATCCTGAGCGAGCTGACTTGAGTCATGTAGCTTGCCTGAGTTAATTTGCATCTCCGTTGCTCCTGGAACTGGGAAGTTGAGGACATTTGGGCCTTCCCACCTGGCCCTAACTAGCCCTCTGCATCTCCTTTGCTCAGGGTCCGGGAGGTTAAAGGGACTAACTGATTGGGCATCTCCCCTAATCTGGCTCACCTTTGTTTTCAGGGGCTGATTGCCCATATTTTCTGAGTAAACAAGATAGCAGCCTGGATATCTAAATAGGTCCTTACACACATCAAAAGGCTGTTTTTACATAATTTGATCATTGAAATATACCCAGAAGAAGTACAAAGCAAGGGTGTGGCTTGATACATTTCCATCAAGTAAACCCAGTGTCACCAGCCTCCAGAACCCCTAATTTGCCAAGTGTATTGCATTGATTTTTCCCTTTTTCTTTTAGTATTTATAGGATTTTGAGTTTTGTTTCTTCTGTAATCCTCATTTGGGTTGCTTTCTCTCTCTCTCTGTCTTTCCTTCTCTCCCTCCCTCTCTCTCTCCTTCTCTCCCTCTCTCCGTGGGCAATCTACATAAGAGTTCCAAGATGAAATGCATTTCTCCACAGGACAGAATTCTGTGTTGCAAATGAGGACAAAAATAGTTCTGAGGGAAACAAAGAATGATGTGCTTTTTAGTACATTTCAGTGTCTTAAAAAGGAGCTCATTCAGGCATTTGTTACATGGTCAAGGATAAGTGTCAAAACCCAATGTCATTTAGACTGAATTAAGTGCATTTTCAAGACACATCAGTTCTATTTTTAGATAGCAATGTGTACAAAAGCACTTTCCACCACCATGTGAGCTCACAATGAAAATTTTATAGGCCATGGGGTGCCTGGGTTGCTCGGTCATTAAGTGTCTGCCTTCGGCTCAGGTCATGATCCCGGAGTCCCGCCATCCCAGCATTGGGCTCCCTGCTTGACGGGAAGCTTGCTTCTCCCTCTCTCACTCCCTCTGCTGTGTTCCCTCTCTGGCTGTGTTTCTCTCTGTCAAATAAATAAATAAATAAAATCTTTTAAAAAAGAAAAGAAAACAAAACAAAAGAAAAAAGAAAAGCAAAGAAAAAAGAAAAGAAAACTTTATAGGTTAATGTGTAAATATTTTAGAGGTTCATTTTTTAAATTGTCAACTTTATCAACTAATAATTCACATGTAACAAAGGTGTCAAGACCAATGATGTTTGACAAAGAAAAAAAATTAATGTTATACTAATATAATGTTATATTAGTGTAAATGTAACCACCATGAAAATCTATGTGTCCACCTCAAATACAAGTCCTGGGCAACTATGGATTTTCTTTCTCCTATTCTAGATTCTATTGTCCTTTTCTGGAGTTTCATTTAAATAGACTAGTACTGTAATACCATAGGTACTCTTTTGGTGCCTTGTTTCTTAATTTCAGGATCTGGGTTTGAAATTCCTGTATGAGAGTCATGTACATCTGTGACCTGTTCTTGTTCACTGTTGAGTAGTACTCCTTCCCATGCAATTTGTTTATCTGTTGGTCTGTCAATGAAGGACAGGATTTCAGTTATTCTATCAATGGACTGGAAGTAATTAATGGCTATTATGAATACAATAGAAAAGCCCAACAACCAAAATTTAAGAGAAAAGGAAGAAAATCTGAAAAAAATACGGCAAAGACTCAGTTCCATAATAAGACAAACCAATGCTTGACTAGTTTGTTTGGAAAACATCATGTCCTATAAGTATCCTTGTACAGGGCTTTTCATGACCCCATGTCTTGTTCCCCTTGGGTAAACACCATTGGAATGCATGCCTTCATAAGTATGCTTTCAGTAGTATTTTTACACAATGTCACCTACGTGGCACATTCACACAAGGAAGTCATGGTGGATTAATTCCTTTACACAGTGATACAATAGACACTGACTCTTTGTATTCCATCTTCATACTCCTGTCTTTTAGGGAAGCACTGAATTGAAGCTAGAAGGAGTTAGAAGCCAGAGGACAACTCACATTAGCCTCAAAGGAGCAGAAAGCATGGCAAGATATGGCCATCTGCAGGACTTGTGACCCCTATGAATGCGTGTCACAAACCACGGACAGGAGAAAACAGTTTTCTTTTCTACTAGAAGCAAGCTCATGACCATAAATTCAGTATCTGTTTTATACAAGTGAATCTTCCAATCAAACACTTTCCATTAAAAAAAAAAAAAACCACTCCCCCCATTCTGCCAAAAGTTTCTTTCTTCTTCTTTACCTTTTTTTAAGCCTTATGACCATGAATATTTCTGCTTGCCCTCTCTCACTGACCCTTCCAGTCCTATATCCTAGTCCTACTTTCTTTAAGAGGGATGGAAATGTGGGATTGCTTCCTGGGAGCCCTCCAGGGATTACAGGAGTAGCAGAGACATCCAATTCTTGACCTGGCTTATTTGAGGCATACCTATGATTGAGGTATACAATCCCGCAGTGATGGTGGTCATCGTAGAATGTGCACATAGCTCTTGGACTTAGTTTTCTGTCTTGAAGCATGCAAGGTTATTTTGATCCAAATTTATTGTAAGTTGGCTGGAGACCATAAAACTTTGGAGAAAATGTAACTTGCTTGTGAAGGACATGGTCTAATTCTCAACAGCATGAGTACAGCACCATGAAGCTGAGGCCATTGTATATGTAATCCTGCTTTTCTTCTGCACCCTGATCTGTCTCCATCTGACTGGCTGAAAATATTGCCCCTGTCCATCTTGAGGATACCAGGCTACCATGCAAACATATCTACCGCTCTTAACTATAACAAACAAAAGTGGTGAGGAATCTGCAAGTTCAAAACTTTGGGATGTATGGTTTACAATAAACAGAAAACTAGGCTTCCCTTTAGATTTCAGACAGTCTCATTGTCAGTGATGTGACAGTGACAGCCATAAATTAAATGTATTTTATTCATGTTTGGTTGTATTTATAAGAAAGTTCAGACATCTACTCATTTATTCATCTTAATTTCTAGTCTTGAAAGTTCGCTCATTTATTTTTTTTCTACTGTGGTAAGAATACTTCCCACTGGGGCGCCTGGGTGGCTCAGTTGGTTGAGCGACTGCCTTCGGCTCAGGTCATGATCCCGGAGACCCGGGATCGAGTCCCGCATCGGGCTCCCTGCTCGGCGGGGAGCCTGCTTCTCCCTCTCTCACTCCCCCTGCTTGTGTTCCCTCTCTCGCTGTGTTTCTCGCTGTCAAATAAACAAAATCTTTAAAAAAAAAAAAAAAAAGAATACTTCCCACAGATCTACCCACTTAAATTTTTAAATGCACGATATAATATTGTTAACTGTAGGCACAATGTTTTAGAACTTATTTGTCTCACACAATGAATTTTTACAACTGTTGAACCACTCCCCATGTCCCCTCTCCTCCAGCCTCTGCAGCCGTCATTCTACTCCATGTTTCTACAAGTTTGACTATTTTAGACACCTCATGGAAATGGAACCATGTAAGATTTGAATCTACCCTGTATTTATACACTTAATGTGTGCCTGGCCCCACAAAATCACCATGAGAGTTATGGAAGAAAAAGATATCGTTATAATTACTGAGGACATTGGGATAAATCTGTGATGAGGAAACACCTATGTATTTTTCCTAAAACACAGTAATGATTAAAAGTAATCCTGTGAGACCAAAGGGTAATTTCCATACTTAAGGAATATGAAATTCTCATGGTCACTCTAATAATAATAATTGTTGTGTGGGTTTACATCATAAACTCATGATGTCTATCGCTAACCTTTAATGAGGGATGAATATCTTCATTTTCCAGGTGAGATATTATAGGGTTACAAAGAGGTGACTCTTCTCAGAGATAAGATGAGTTTAGCCCTAGGGCTTAGTTTACTTAGGTTGGCTGACATATTCTCTTAAGCAAGAAATAAGCCTATTATTCCACTTGTACAAAGATCCTACATCTTATCAGTTCATGGACGCTTAACAATTTTCATGATTCATGAAACTGAGTCACAAAAATGAGGTAGTGTCATTAAGGATGGTTGAAGTGAATTATTACAAGGTCTGATCCCCAAAACCATTGGTTAAAATGATTGTTCTGATTTCTACTTAGTCATTGGCATCTGCCTTCGGCTCGGGTCATGACCCTGAAGTCCGAGGACTGAGCCCCACATCGAGCTCCCTGCTCAGCGGGAAGCCTGCTTCTCCCTCTCTCACTCTCCCTGCTGTGTTTCTCTCTGTCAAATAAATAAATAAAATCTTTAAAAAAAATGAATAAGCAAGGTCCTGAAAGACTCATCTTCCCAGAGATCATAGCTATGATCTTTACACAAAATACAAAAATGAAGTAGTGAGAGCTCTGTAAAGTGAATGGAAAAGAAGGCAGATTCCACAGAAAAGTCAACATTTGGAAGAAGGAGATGTCCAGAGGTGAGTTTTTTCAAGTTTTTTAAAAAAATATTTTATTTATTTGACAGAGAGAGAGAGATCACAAATATGCAGAGAGGCAGGCAGAGAAAGAGGAGGGAAGCAGGCTCCCTGCTGAGCAGGGAGCCCAAGGTGGGACTTGATCCCAGGACCCTGAGATCATGACCTGAGCCAAAGGCAGAGGCTTAACCCTCTGAGCTACCCAGGCGCCCTAGTTTTTTCTAGTTTTTAAAGCTCTAAATCCACAAGTGGCCTACAGATGATGCTACATGGGGCAGCTAACGCTCAGGTAGGATTTGAGGATAGAGCCCAAAACATCCAAAAGATCTGTAAAGGGCAGTGAACATCACAGAGAGAAAAGGAAGAGCCTGAGTGAGATTGTAAACACTGCACATAAGCTCAGCCAGGTCCGCATCTGCTGCCAGAGCCTCACACAGGCGGGACAAACACAAAACAACCAGTGAAGAGAAAAGCCTGGAAGGGGATTCTGAGCTGCTATCTAGTAGCCAGAGCTCTCGATTGGAGTCCCATCAAGTTAATTTCCCAATAAAACAAAAATATCAATACTCTTTCAATAACTATAAAAGAAACCAGAATCCCCATGTTCAAAATGTCCAATTTAGAGTAAAAATCACTCTCAAAAATAAAACAAACAAATAAAAATATCAACAGAAACCAACCCAAAGATGACCTAGACAAGGACTTTAAAGCAACTGTTACCTTTATGCTCAATGAGATGAAGAAAAATATGTTCATAGCAAAATCACAATAGTAAATCTCAGCAAAGATAGTGACAATCAAATATGAGCTAAATGTAAATTCTAGAATCAAAATGTAGAACTTAAATATAAATTCAATGTAAATGCCTAAGAACTAAAGAGAGCAGAGGAGAGAGTCAATAATTTGAAAACAGATCAACAGAAATTATCCAATTTTCTGATCAGGGAGAAAAAAAATTAAAGGAAGTCTTATAAAACTGTATCAAAAAAGAATCCAAATTAGTCTCAGAGGAGGGAGAATACAATAGAAACACTATTTGAATGAATAGAAAATTTCCAAAATTTTCTGAAATCGATAAATTTACAGGTTCAGGAAACTCAGCAAAACTCAAGCAACTAAATATGAAGAAAAACATGTCTAGACACATAGTAAACGAAATGCTAAAAACCAAATGCCCAAGGAAAACCTTGAAAGTAGCCCAAGAAAAATAATACGTAAGAGCCAAAGGAAATCAATTCAAGTAACTGCCAACTACCTTTGAAAAATAGGGAGACTGAAGGATCAGCATATTTAAAGGGAAACACCAAAGAAAAATCAACAGATGAATCTTTAACCTGTGAAAGTACCTTTCAGGAATGAAGATGGAATGACATTTTCAGGTAGATGTTAAGGAAAACGTTAAAGGTAAGAGAAGTCATCATCTAAAGACGTGCACTGTAAAAAGAAAGAAAGAAAGAAAGAAAGAAAGAAAGAAAGAAAGAAAGAAAGAAAGAAAGAAAGAAAGAAAGAAAGAAAGAAAGAAAGAAAGAAAGCTAAGGTAATATCTTTAGTTAGAAAGGTAATGACGACTAATGAAAACACAAGTCCGCAGATACAAAGAATGTGAGAAATAGTCAATAGTGAGCTAAGCATAAAAGACAACTTTTTCCCTCTTGATTTCTTTAAAATATATTCTCTGGTTTAAATCAAAATAATCATGCCATCTGGAGGCTACACAACACATGAAGTTGTAATACATACAACACCTACAGCATAAAGAATGATGGGAGTCATGAGAAATACATATAGAGAGTAACAAAGTTTTCCATTTAATGGAAAATAATAGGATATTAACTCTAATCAGACCACAATAAGCTAAACATATATAATTTCTACAGCCATTACTAAAAAAAATGCAGAGGAATAGCAAAAAGACAAAAGATAAAAGAATACTCTAAAAGAAAAAAAATAATCAGGTAGCACAAAGAAGACAGAAATGTAGCAACAGTTGGGGCAAACAGGATTGGAAGACCCAATTACAATCATAATAATTACACTAAACGTTAATGGACAAAATATTCCAATTAATAGTAGAGATAATCAGAATGGCTAAAAAGGCAAAACTCCATTATATGATGTCTAGAAAAGTGGCACTCTATTTTTTTAATTAGTCTATTTTTTTTTATTTGAGAATAGTTGACACAGTGAGAAGCAGTTTAAATATAAAGCCACACATTGGTTTAAGTGATGAGAAAACATACACCATTTAAATACTAAGCAAAACTTTAATTTTTTAAAGAAAATTTTAATTTAATTAAATTTTAAAGCTAAGGCTATGTTCATTTCAGCTTAACTGAACTGAAAGATAAAGAACATTAACAGATATAATGAGATACATTACATAAGCATAAAAGGTTTGATTCATCGGGAAAACAATTGTTTAAAAAACTTGTAATACCAGAGAGCTTCAAAATATATGAAAGCACAGATAAAAGGATAAAAACTCTCTGTTTTTATATCTGTCTATGTTGTTAAAATTTTCACCATCATTACCAAATAATTTAAGTGGGTAGCTCTGGGTTGACAGTTTTCTCTCAATAGTTTGAGGAGATTATTCTGTTGTCTTATGGCTTCCCTTGGAGCCATTAGCAAATCTTTTGCTTTAATACCTTTTATTTCCCAGGAAATCTGATGTTTTCCTCTGGCTGATTTAAAGATCTTTTGTTGGCCTTTGTAATCTTCAGTTTTCCTGTGATTGTCCAAGGTAGGGATTTATTTTTGTTTATGCTGCTTAGAATTGTTTTCTAAGTGTGTTTCCTGAATGCCTTTCATCAATTAAAAACCTTTTCATCCATCTTTCTTTATTTTAAATATTGCCTCATCTCTATGCTTCCTACTCTGTACTTCATGGAATATGATGAATTACAATCAAAGACAATTACAACATTACAATAACATTGATTCTGTGCTTACTGTACATACGGTGATTTCACATGAATTAATGCATGCAATGCTCACTGCAACTCTGTTTGATAGACTCTGGTTTCCCCCATTTTACACATGAAAACATCAATATACAGCAAGTCTTCCCCAGTCAAAGATTATGAAGAAGAACTAAGACCTATAGGCGGGAATTTTGTAAGACAGGAAGAAAAGGAAAGAGGTAAAGACGGAAATCAAGGAGTGGAAACGAATAGGTCATCATTCCCAGTGTTATGTACATGATCTGCTTCAGGCTGAAACAAAATATTTATCATCACTGATGACAAAAATAAGATGTCTGGGTTGAGGATGTGCAAGTAGAAGTTTCTACCATAACCACATAAAAACAATGCCATCAGACCTACTACATCTAATCATCTTCTAAGAACCAGAGATCCATAAGAATCCCCAGAAGGTCACCTTGGTCTATCTTTTTGCTTGAACAATGACACAATTATATAAACACATGACATCACAAATGCCCTACTCTAGGTACACTGCTGTCCAGGTGCACTTTCACCTCATTGAGCTCCTGGATGTTGCTTGAAGAAAGAACTGAAATCTGGGGTTAAAAAAAGAAAAAAGTGGTGGAGGGCATAATTATTTGTCCCACGCGGAATGAATAAGTCACCTGTGAGTTGTTCTCATAAGTTCGGTAACAGAGTGTTGATGGTGGGGAACAAGAGTCTCCTTTCTGTTCACCAAGCCGTGGAGAGGATGTCATCTTCTTTGTCACACCCACAAAAGGGGAAATTTCCACAGCAGGGCTGAAGCCATGGTTTCCAGATGGTGTTGAACACCGAGAACTGCTGTGGGACAGGCGTGAGGGTCCTGCGGTGCTCTTTGATGGCCGCCTCGATTTTCTTGACCACCGAGTAAAATAATTCTTCATTGTCAGGGTTAAGAGGTCGGGTCTCAGAAGGGTCTCTGGAGATGTCAAAGAGCAGTGGAGGGTCGTGGTAGGTGACATCCCCAGAACACGAACAGATCCCACTTCCATAGCACGCACCAGCTCCATCTGGGGAGAAGTTGGGAGTCACATAATGGACCTTCCACACGGTTGCACCTGGGAAAACAGGGTTCCTTTGGAGTGCTGTATTTCTTAATACTTTAGGACTCTTTCCATTGAATACATATTTCTCACGTTTGCCAACAATTGATAGGGGAGCAGGGAGCCTGATGTGGGGCTCCATCCCAGGACCGTGAGATCATGACCTGCACCAAAGGCAGATGCTTAACCAACTGAGCCAACCTGGTGGTTCTGATCCTGGAAATTCTAACTCAATTCACTACTTTTCTCTGACATGGCACAGGCAAAGTGGAAAATTTTCTAAGGCTAAATGCCAGTTTCAGATCTAATATTGACCAAGGTGACTTGTCAGGATCCGTCATTCCGTGTTCTTTTCTTCCCCCCTCTATCCTTCTTTCTCTCTTCCTTTTTGTTTCCTTTCTTTCTTCCTGCATAAATGGTTAGTAGTTCTATTTCCGCAGATCAATTTTACAGGGAAAACATCATAATAGTTTCCCGACTTCTGATCAATGAGGCTTAAGCAGAAAGGCTATGCTTTTCTAATAAAATTAGGCTAAATCACCTAACTCAGTCCTTTACCCCCTTTGGTATTCTCTTTCCCTCCTGCATGGAGTGTAGAGGTGATGGTTGGAGAAACAGCAACCACTTTTCAACCAGACCACTAGAAGGAGCATAAGAATGAAAACCAGCATGCCACAGAGGGCCAAGTGGAAACAAAGAAAGAACCCAGATCCTGGTCATGGCATTAAGCACTGTACCAGCTCTGCAATTCCAACTTCTGAAATCCTTATTATGAAAATACAAGTAAAATTCTATTTTTTTAACCCTCTATAGTTAAATGTGGGAGATTTTTGTTGTTGAGGGGAGCTGTTTCATTTTGTTACTTACCACTGACCATGCCCCTAACTGATACAGAATCTAGAAGAGGTTTTTGTTGGTTTGTTCTAATTTTATGTGGGAGATTCATCCACACCAACCTGAAGAATGAATTACACCGCAAGTGACGGGTCCAATGGGAGAAAAATCATATCTTTTCTGCAAATTAAGTTAACTCCCATGAAGTAAGAATTCTAGTGTCTGCAGATGTAAGGAAATGAATATTTCTTGTTAATTTACACTTTTCCCCATGAATCCTATAGCATGCAGGTAAGGAGGAGATGGTTAACTGGAAGGGGACAGTAACTGCTGTGTGGCTTACACTCAGACTTTATTCCTTGTTGCTAATTATTTCCACGTCCTTAGTTGTGGATATTCATATTCTCGCTTTCTGTCTCTTTCTAACTCTGATGTATTCATGCACATGAGCTTGCACACTCCTCTAAAATCTACCACAGAGCAATGACTGCTTGCTCTCAAGCAGTGTGCTGAACTTCCTCCAAGAGGAAAAGGAAACAGGGTTATGTCTTTATTGTGTTCCCACATATCTGCCATCTTCATACTCACAGTCCTTCTGATGCCACCTGGCTGTGTGCAAGTAGACCCCACAGTAGTGGAAAAGGAACTCATGCTCTGAGTGGGACACCCTGCCTTCCAGCAGGGGCATTAGATTCCGGCCATCAATGACTCTAGGAGAGAGGGAGAGATGAAAAAAGTGGTGAGAGAAGCACGATTTGGTCAGGAGGAGGAGGTGGGGAGGGGAAGGGGAAGGAAGAAGAAGGAGAAGGAAAAGGAGGAGGAGGAGAAGGAGAAGGAGAAGAAGGAGAAGGAG
>PITA01028955.1:0-18586 GCA_004023965.1 Spilogale gracilis | reverse complement strand
TGCTGGCTTCATAGAAAGAGTCTGGAAGTTTTCCTTCCGTTTCTATTTTTTGAAAGAGCTTCAGGAGAATAGGTGTTATTTCTTCTTTGAATGTTTGGTAGAATTCCCCAGGGAATCCGTCTGGGCCTGGACTCTTGTTTTTGGGGAGGTTTTTGATCACTGCTTCAATCTTGTTACTAGATATAGGTCTATTCAGATCATCAATGTCTTCCTGTTTCAGTCTTTGAAGCTTATAGGTTTCTAGGAATGTATCCATCTCTTCTAGGTTGTTAAACTTATTGGCATATAATTGTTGATAGTAATTTTTGATGATTGTTTCTATTTCCTTGGTGTTAGTCGTGATCTCTCCCCTTTCATTCATGATTTTGTTAATTTGGGTCTTCTCCCTTTTCTTTTGGGTTAGTTTGGCCAATGGTTTATCGATCTTATTGATTCTTTCAAAGAACCAGCTTCAAATCTATGGTCAAATCATCTTGCACAAAGCAGGAAAAAATATCCAATGGAAAAAGGACAGTCTCTTCAATAAATGGTGCTGGGAAAATTGGACAGCTACATATAGAAGAATAAAACTAGACCATTCTCTTACACCACACACAAAGGCAAACTTGAAATGGATGAAAGACCTCAACATGAGGCAGGAATCCATCAAAATCCTGGAAGAGAACATAGGCAGTAACCTCTTTGACATCGGCCACAGCAACTTCTTTCAAGACACGTCTCCAAAGGCAAAGACAAAAGCGAAAATGAACTTCTGGGACTTCATCAAAATAAAAAGCTTCTGCACAGCAAAGGAAACAATCAACAAAACAAAGAGGCAACCCACCGAATGGGAGAAGATATTTGCAAATGACACTACAGACAAAGGGCTGGTATCCAAGATCTATAAAGAACTACTCAAACTCAGCACCCAAAAAGAAGATGAACACATCAAAAAATGGGCAAGAGACATGAAGAGGCACTTCTCCGTAGAAGTTATACAAACGGCTAACAGACACATGAAAAAATGTTCAGCGTCACTAGCTATCAGGGAAATTCAAATCAAAACCACTCTGAGATACCACCTTACACCAGTCAGAATGCCCAAAATTAACAAGACAGAAAACAACAAGTGTTGGAGAGGCTGCAGAGAAAGGGGAACCCTCTTACACTGTTGGTGGGAATGTAAACTGGTGCAGCCACTTTGGAAAACAGTGTGGAGATTCCTTAAAAAATTCAAGATAGAGCTACCCTGTGACCCTGCAATTGCACTACTGGGCATTTACCCCAAAGATACAGATGTAGTGAAAAGAAGGTCCATATGCACCCCAATGTTCATCGCAGCAATGGCCACAATCGCCAAACTGTGGAAAGAGCCAAGGTGCCCATCAACAGATGAATGGATAAAGAAGATGTGGTAAATATATACAATGGAATACTATGCCTCCATCAGAAAGGATGAATATCCAACTTTTGTAGCAACATGGACTGGACTGGAAGAGATTATGCTGAGTGAAATAAGCCAAGAAGAGAAAGTCAAGTATCACATGGTTTCCCTTACTTGCAGTGCATGAGGGGTAACCTGGAGGACAGTGGCAGAAGGAAAGTAAATGGGAACTAGGGTAATCTAGGGAGGGAAACGAAACAACAGAGACTTTGAACACAGAAACAAACTGAGGGACTTTGAGGGAGGGGGGTGGAGGGATGGGAGGGCCTGGTGGTGGGTACTGGGGACACCTATTGCGTGGAGCACTGGGTGTGGGGAATGGGGAATGACTCTTGGAACACTGGAAAAAAAAATTTTAGTAACAATAAAAAATAAATAAATAAATACATACATACATACATACATACATACATACAAAAAAAAAAAAAGAAAAGATAAAGTGTGAATCTCTATGGAATTTTTGCCCTTACCAAACCGGGCTGTGAAATGGGAATTTTGAGATTCAATGGCCTCTTCCAAAGCTCTCTGACAGAGTTTGGCAGGAGAAAAAGCCCAGCCTTCCACTGAATGTTACAAGATACGCTTTCATGTAATTTTTTAAGTAATTCAGAGATAAGAATGACTTATAGGAATTCCCATTTCTCTGTGATTAGTCTTCCCAAAGGTAAATTCCCAAGCAAGACCAGCTATATACTTTGACTTGATTAACAATTCAAGTAATAGGAAATTTCAGAAAATTTTATGTCCATATTTAGGGTTCATTAACTTAAAGAAATCTTAGTATGAACATTGTTTATAGTATAACAGGGAAATTATGAACTCACAACTTTGCAATGGTAGTCACTGATGCTGAATGGATCTTGCCACTAGTAGTTTTTTATGGCTGTGCTATAATCTTAAGCAGAACACAGAAAAGCAGCTATTGTTATTTAGTTATTAGGCATAGCACAAAGGGTTAAGAGCCTCTCAGGCATTATTCATTGACAATAATCTGTAGCCTGTTATGAACAATGCTGCATGCTGTGCAAATATAGCAAGACTGCCTTCATAAATAATGCCAGAAACACTAGCTGTGTCAAGGCAGTTAGAATATATCGATGGCAAGTTAATGTGTTAGGCCCCGGGGTTTGCTTAATTGTACAGGCTAACTTAGCCTAGGCAAGGGAAAAAGATTACCTTAGCTCAGTGCAAATTTTGGAGTCTATCACACAGCTCTTTTCTCCCCTGCCTTCCAGGCTTAAGATAGATCCTTCTAATAATGGTACGGTTTCCTTGACTCTCACTGAGTTTTAACTTCTTATCATAGGCAGTGGTGTTGTCCTTGTTTTCATGATAGGAATTTTCATGCTAGGTGTTTTCTCTTCTTGTAATTATCCTCTACCAGCAACAGAAATAGACTTTTGGCCTGTCCAGAGATGTCAATGTCTGCTTATTTTTAGGCTGTTTAAATGCATAGGTGGTAGGGGTGTAAAATCTTTGCTCAATGTATGCAAAGTAGCATTACTCACCCCCTCATGCCACTGCCCTAAGATGGGAAAATGAGATATAAGATTCTGAGGAATCCTCTCCAGAATGTGACATGTAGCCCATTTGAAAGATAAGAGGTTTCCATAAGATTATCCAAGACAAGGGTGATTTGTTGCAGAATCATTCAAAATGACAATGTGGTAGGCAGAATAATTGGCCCTCCCAAAGATCATGTCCTAATCCCTGGAACCTCTGAATATGTTATATTACATGGCAAAAAGAATGTTGCAGATGTGACTAAATTAAGGATTTTTAGGTGAGATTTATTCTGGATTATCCAACAAGGGCCATAGAATCACAGGAGAGGAAGGAGAATCAGTGTCAGAATGATACAGCATGATAAAAATTCAACTGGCCCTTACTAGTGTTGAAGATGGAAGGAGGCTATAAGCCAAGGAATGCAGGCAGCCTCTACAAGCTGGAAAAGGCAAAGTAATAGATTCTCCCCTAGAATACCCAGAATGAAGGTAGCCCTTTCAATACCTTATATTAGCCCCATAAGACTCATGTTAGATTTCTGATCTCCAGAACTACAAAATAATAACTGTTGTTTTAAGTCATCCAGTTTGTAGTAATTTGTTTACAGCACTGTAAAAAACACTGGATATAGAACAAATAATGAATAATTCATACTGTCACCTTTATAAGAAGGTGACCAAGTTCTGTCATTGAGTTACATTGAGAAAATATTTATGGAATGTTCACCATGTACCAAGATTGTGCTTTGGCATTGGTGGCATATGACCATTTATTCTCAAAATACTTATTTAGTGCCTCTTAAGCACTTGTTTCAGAGGGTACACAGAGGATAAGATGGATAAGATCCCTGCTTTCACTTAGCTCATGCATTTGTATAGGAGAAAGCAGATGAGGACAAAAATGAATGAAACAATTGCGAAGTGTTACAGAGAAAATTAAAGTAGGCTAGGTGATACAGATTAATTTGGGAAAAGCTCCTTTAGGTCAGCTGGACAGGGAGAGCCTCTATGAGAAGGAGGTGACATTTGAGCTGATATGCAAAAGACAACAACTTGAAGGCCTTGATAAGCTGAGATGTGGACAGAGAATGTTAAAGAAAGGAAGGAAAAAGCCTCAAGACAGACTTAAGTTTTGCAAGTGTGGGTAACTGAACCAGGCATGTGAACAGAGAGTGGTGTGAATGGAGAGAAGGTTGTGGAAAGGTAGATCACTCAGGGCTTTCTGGGCCATGATAAAGAATTTGGATTTTATTCTAAGAGAAATGGAAATCCAATAGAAGCATTTCAGCATTGAGTGTCATAAGCTAATGAACATTAGTTTATTAGATGACCTTGAAATAATTAAAGTGCTTTTGTAGTATTATTCAAATGCTGAACTTAAAGGGAATTTAGAAATCAAATAGTTCAATTCTTTCTTCTTAAGGAAAACAGATACCTACCTGGGGTCATCACTGGTCTAGAACACAAATCTGTCTCTTGTCTTTAGTTCATATGCTTTTTACCATACCACCCACCACCTGCACACAATTTTAATAGTTTTTTGTTCAGTACTAATTTCCTTTCTTCCTCTTTTTAAATGAAATCACTCAGGAACCAAGATTCATTGTACACATAATAAAGGAACTCTCACAACTCATGCTACTGGACTTGGAAATTGGTGGAAAGACTCCAGGAGAAAAAGATCCTGTAAACTGTGTTCTTCTCTGTGATCTTCTATTCATGAATGGTTTATTCTAGGTCATTCATGTTGCTTTATTAAATAAGCTATTTCTAGTAACAACCTGCATAACCTTTGATTTTTTTCTTTTCACTTGCCAAAGAGAAAAGGATTAACACTGAAAATTGGATAGTTGGCAGTTGCTAGGCACCAAGCAGACACTCGGGAAGTGGCCATGAAACACAAGAAGATTTAAAAATAAACAACCATTTTAATCTTTAACCACAATTCCAAAGAAAAAGATTAAGTTATTTGATTACTGGTACTCTCCAGACATTTAATAAATAAAATGGGATCATATTTTTGAACTTGCTGTGTTCTGACAGTTGTATCTACTTAATAAAGTTATTAATGTATTTGTCAGGTTCACTAACTTTATAATGCTTAGGTTTAGTGGTTGGAATCATGGATAGTTATTTGCAAAGCAAAGTAAAATTGATGCCATTTAAATATCAGTGAAGTTAGCTTGAGTTTCCTTAAAGAGACCCTTGTACTCTGAAGAGAAATGAAGTAAATAGTTTATTCATTCCATTTTCCTCAGGGTTTTTTTTTCTACCTTCAGGGGGAGCTTCATGCTTGGAACTTCACTCTTTTGACCCTCTGAACTAGTTAACTCAGACTCTGAGATGTCACCAGCTACCTTCCTTTTCTTCCAAATCATCCCTTTTTTATTCATGGCTTCCCTAAGAGAAAGGCACAACCTCTCTCCTAAACGCAGAGCCCTAGTAATCTCTGTCATAAATAATGTCAGCTTTGTGTGCTGAATTCTGTATCTACAGTCATAAACGACAACAATGAATGAGATAGACCTAACTCCATCAGGTAAAGCAATGACCTGATAATGGGTTACTTTGCAGAATTAGCAACATAGATTGATGACATAAGGCAGCATTATGCAGTGGTTGAAAGCACAGCCTCCCAAACCAGGCTGCTTGGGTTTGAATCTTGCTTTGCCATTTATAAGCTATAAACCTTACACAAGTGATTTCTTCCTAGTTTTTCATCTTTAAGAGGGGAAAATAATGGAGACTACTTCATTGTTACTAATATTATTAAAAAGGCTGATATTTGTAAAGCTTTTAGAAAAATTCCTAGCATAGTAGATATTATGTAAATTATTTGAAAAAGCAAGGAAAATGTAGAGCTTTCATCAGAATGATCTTCCATCAGATCTTAGTATTTCATCTGCTTTCTTCTCCCATTTTTTTAAACTAGACTTAGAAAAAACAGCTATTTGTTTTCAAAAGGCCAAGCTTATAAATAAGGAAGTAAATAACATCATTCTATTTATAGCAAGTCAATCTTTGCTTTGCACAGTTCCCATATGCATGAATTTCATCTACCAGGCTTTATTAACACCAGTCCTCTAGCAACATGGTTCAAATTTCAGTCACTATGGCATGTGAACTGAATAAGTGCATATGGTACAAACTTCCTGCTGTTCTTCAGTCTGCTCTCATTATGTCAATAACAGATATGTGCTATGATCAGGGACAAATCATGTCACTTTTAAAACTTGTTTGTGACTGGTCATTGCACATCTGTTATTCAGTTCACATACAGACAGAAAAGCGTGTAGTTGTGTTGTTTCCTTGTCTCCACGTGATAGACCTAAAGTGACATTTTACACAAATGGATAATTAACAGAGTGAATTGGCCAAAACCGATGAGAGTAGTGAAGAGATAAGTGATAGCAAACTGAATGAACATAAATAGAACTATAGAAGAAATGGCCAACTATGGGAATGTTGGCATTGGCCCATTTGATAAACTGTAGATATGCAGTCAGATAAACTTAGTGAAAACACAGGGAAGGTGAACTTACCAACACAAATGAGGAAAGTGTGACAAAAAGATAAAGCTCTCCTAGAGAAAGTAATTTCTTCACAGTAAAAGAACTCTCAGAGTTGCTTCACAATATTGAAAGCACAAAGGTTAAAATGTTTGAAGCTGATCAAAATGTAGAAAATTCATGACAATTCCCCAAAGCAGGAAAGATACTCCCTTGTATCTTGTTATGCAATGACAAGAGAAGCCAAGTACTGTTCAAACTTCTGATGGTACAGAGAAATAATTTTAACTCTCAATGGCTTTAATATTTATTTATTTATTTATTTATTTATTTATTTTTATTTTTTTTTTTTTTTTAAGGATTTTACTTATTTGACAGAGAGAAACACAGCCAGAGAGAGGGAACACAAGCAGGGGGAGTGAGAGAGGGAGAAGCAGGCTTCCTGCCGAGCAGGGAGCTCGATGTGGGACTCGATCCCGGGTCTCCGGGGTCATGACCAGAGCCGAAGGCAGTCGCTTAACCAACTGAGCCACCCAGGCGCCCCAATGGCTGTAATATTTAAATTAATATACACTAAGTGAATATTATCTTTACTCTTTTTTTACATTTTCCCTTATTTATAAACTAAAAGTGTTTTAAAGTTTTGACATTTTTAAATGTCATGGAATAATTATAATTTTTTCCCATAAGTTAAGATTACACTGTACAGTCTCGTCTTACGTGGCCATTTCTATGGTTCTGTACTACCATGCAAAGTGAGGATTACCTGTACTATTTTGGGGGCAGTCCTAATCAAATAAAAGGGGTAGGAAAGATCATCTGAGAAAAATTACAGTGCTGTTTGGGCAAGAGCCTTGAAAACAAATAAAAATTTTTTCAAACAGTAAATTATACGATCCTTGGGATGTTTTTTGATCCAACTTATACACCTTTAAATAGTGCCACGAAACTTCATCTGTTTATATTATTCAGAACCAAGGATTCTCTAACAGATCACAATACCTGAAGTCTGCATTCTCATTTCCTGGCCCTATATTTTTCACAGGGAAGGATTTTTTTTTCTTCAGCAGTTCAAGAGAGTGTGTCATTGAACATAAATTATATGCTCAATATAGAACTTGAATTGTGTAAGATCCTACACTAAAGGGCACTGAATGTCAATGTTCATCTGAAATAACACAGAAGCATTATAGTCATTTTATCCAACTTGAGAAAGAACACAAAATTTAAAGTTATCTAAGTAAGCGTCAATTTTATTTTGATATTTGTAGACTCCTGATGTTGTTAAGTTGAAAGTAGGCCTAAATAGTTTGGTCACCTGTTTCCTATCCATTTAAATGTAATACATTGTAGTTCAGAGTTTCTGCATATTTTAAAGATTGCTTATATGCTAGTATCCTTAAGAATGTTCCTTCTTAATTCAGGATCTTGTTAAATTAATCCTACCTTTTTCCAACTGGGGCCCATTCAAGCAAGATTTCCTCTACATTTCTTGGAATGGAGCCTCCACTTCTGTATCCTCCACTGAGAGAAGGAGATAGTATTAGAATCATAAGAAGAACCTTATTATTACTCTTCAAGTGGTAAGTGGTCAGAAAAATTTATAAGAATCAGAGAATTCCAATGGAGTCTGGGCCTCTGGTTATTGACACTTATTGCCTCATACCCCCTTTTCCTGATACATTTCCCTGGGGAGATTCTCAAGATTAGATCCAGTCACACTCTGGCCTCATGCTACTTGAATTCTCAAAAGTCAGTTAAAAATAACTAGAATATTCTACATTCTAAAACATAAAAAAACACACAGAAATGCCTATAATTACAAACAGCTCTCAATCATAACATATCCATTTCCAATCAAAAGAGGGGAAATACAATAAAATATATGTTAGTGTCAATTTAATAGGCAAAACCCCCAAATGTCTACATCATGTTTTGTTAGTAGTAGTGTGGAAAAACAGCCTCCCACAGTTATTTGCTTCTGGGAGTATAAACTAGTGTATACTTGTATGTAGGAGGATAAACTTGTGTAAACAATGGTTTAGCAATGTTCATCAGAAGTCAAAAGGGGGACTCTTTTTAGTCATTAACTTCACTTCTTGGACTTATCTAACATCTTGAATATTTTTGAAATGATGTGTGTATAAGGACACTCACTGCATAATCACTTATAATACGAAAAAATGGAAGGTATCATGTAACACAATATTAAAAATTGCATTTATATTAAGGTACCAATAAAATGAGTTTCAAATACTAAGATAGTTCTAAAATGGATTTCCTTTTGTAGGACTTACAAAGAAAATGTTATATAAATGGTTTTGGGACCTATTAATCCAGGTGAAGGATTTCCAAGAAAGGATTGGAGATTGGAGAAAGGATCTATAAGGGCATTATTTCTAAGAGAGAGAAGAAAAGATATAATAGCATTCCAGGTTGGGTGCCATAGAGAAGACCAATCAGAAATGTGTTCCTTGAAGTTGAATGTCACAGAGAACTTGGTGCCTGGTCATGCTTAATAAAGCTCAAGTGTCCTGTGGTCATACATTGAAATGGCTGTGTTGGAGTCAGACAGAATCTGTTTGTTAGAGGAAGGTATAGATATTTCCTACAGACAGATGTAGCCTGCAGGATAGTGGAGGTAGTATGCAAAAGAATGGTCTCTTAAAGATATCTATGTCATAATCTTTGGTACCTGTGAATATATTAAGTTACGTGGAAGGGAATTCAAATTGCAAGTAGAATTAATGCTGGTGATCATCTGACCTTGAGGTAGGGAGATTATTTTAGATTATCCTGAATTCAGTGTGGTAGAGAGTTTAGATCCAAGAGAGTGTGTTGAAATTTAATAAGCTTCTGTCCAAAGGGTGGGAAAGTTTGGAGCATGCCTGGGTGTGTGCTACTCAGCTGACTGCATCTACCAGGATTTGTGTGAGAATCCCAGGAAGAAGAGGAAGTATAGCACATACCCACACAGCTTATTGTGAGAGAAAGACATTCATTCCTTCACTTTAGCAAGGTGACTTCTTCGTGTCAAGGAGACAAGCCAGGGAAGCAGCAGTGACTTCAGAATAGTCAGGAGCAGGAGTAGGAGAAGCCATGGTGATCCAGGCAGTGCACAAACAGCCCATGGCAGGGTAGCAGAAAGCATTAGGGTGGCAAACTGCAATTGTGACATTACAGACAGGAGAAACAGAGGAGAAAGAAAATAGGAGTGTCTCTGACAAAGAAGCACCATTGGCCACGCCAAATCAAGGGATTCATCCATCTAGACATTCAGAAGCACATGGACAAAACTCACTTGACCTTCCTTCATGAGACTGGGGAAACTGGTTCATGGAAGAGAGGGCATGGCCTTTGGAAACTCTGCTGGAGACAGTGGAGCTTTAAAAAAATAATGTGTTTTAAACAATTTTGAGCATTCTTCAACTCTCATTTAGTGTGATTTGGGCAAATACAGCTAAAATTAAAGCCAACTCAGACTTTAGGAAATGAACTCCTGTTTTACTTTTATCTTCTCTAAAGAAAAAAATTTCTTTAAATATTTCTCTAAAGAGAAATAATTTTCACATTAGGAAGAGCAGAGTCACTGTGGTTAAGAAAAACATCAAATAACAATACAGGTGAAGAGATGATTACATCATATTTCTTTCATAATAAAAAGTTGCTGATATGATTGTGGAGCCATTGTAAATTATCTTCAAAAATTATGGAAAGTAGAGGAGGTTTCTCAGAATTTTTCTTTCTTCAGTTTTCTTTTTTAAATTTTCTAAAAGGAAGAAGATCTATTCTAGGGTCATTCTGTGATTTCAAAGTTTAATGTTCTTTCAAAAAGGATTGTGATTATAAGGATGCTTTGTGATCACAAAGAGCTAACATGGTTTCACCAAGATTATGTAATGTGATTTGATACTCTTGAGAAGAGTGTATGTGTCAAAACTCTAAACTTCTTCATGAAAGCGGTGGTAAAATATGACTTTAATCGTAGTAATATAGCAGCTTCCTGCAGACTAGGTATTTGGCCCTGAACTTTTCAACTTTTTTATCTATAAATTGAATGAAGATAAAGACAGCCTGTTTACCTAATTTTAAATGATGCAAACATAGGGTGATAAAATTAATGAGATTCAATGCAATTGAATTTAATATAAATTAGCATATCTATATTTAAAACAATAATTGCAAAGAACAGATTTGCGGAACTTTAATATAATGAAAATCAACGTAAAGTTTTAGTTGGCCAGTGTAAATTGAGTGGGTGTAGATCATGAAAAGGTTTATGAAATTTTGTTTTCCATAAGTGAAAATTTAGTGTGCAGAATGAGGAAAGCAAAAGCTCACTGTTCTCTGAAGAGCAGAAACCCTAACAAAGTGTTGAATTCCAATTTAACATATTTTACCAAGACATAGACACATTACAGCATAATTATTGAAGAATGTCCAGAATCAGAGAAATTAACCTGGAAAATAGAAAACTCTGGTAACACAGAATAACTTCAGTTAAATATTTGAGAGATGGTCATGGGGAAGAAGTATTAGATTTGTTCTCTAGATTTCCTATTGCAAAAATGACAACATGGTGGTGAATTGATTGCTAGGACCTGAAGTGGTGAGAGATGATGCTGGAGAGTACAAAGGGTCCAAGGCATGAAGAAGTTGCTACACTAAGAGGGTGAATAATGAGAAAATACAGAAGGACTGTGTGACATGGAGAAACAGGAACAAGTTTGTATTTTTGGAGGGTCTCTTGAGCTGCACTGGGAAAGCAGAGGCTGACATCGAAAGATGTTACAAAGTAGGTGCTCCCTATGAATGGGGTCTGGATAGGATAATCTCAAGACTTAATAGATTTTAACTACAAATGTATAACTTTGGAGAAAATCAAAGCACTGCTTAATTGCTTTTCCAGAATTGTCTTGTGGGTCACAGTCACTCTTATAATTAACAGAAAGGCAAGGTTTATATTTCCTTGAAAAAATGTCAAAATTCTAATCTAGAAATAGTTCACACAGAAATACAGTGAATGGGAAAAAGGAACACTGTAATAAATTATAAACTGGAATTTAATTAGCAGGGAAAACTAAGCATAAAGCAATTCAAAATAGGCTTGCTTGAGACAGGCTTTGGTTTCTGAAGCTTTAGAAAATAAGCTTTTCATACACAGAAAAAAAAAGTTGACATTGAAATATTGTTACTATCATCATCAACATAAACAACTAGAACCTAAATCCAGAAACCTCCATGAGCACTACCAATATGGTATATTTTTTCCCTTTCAAGTAGTTTACAATAAAAATTGAAGCGATGGTAGGTTTAGAATAGTCAAGGCTATTTCTCTTTATTGGATCTGTTTGTTACTTGCTGAAAGGAAAACAGAATTGTAGAGACTAAAATACTAAATTTTGCTAAGTAGGGTTACACTTCATTTCTCAACTAAAATCACATTGCTGTTCATTTGTACTAACTTCATTTTCTTTATTAGCTTTATTAGTAATATCAGTGAATGCCAAAACTTTTATTTTTACCAGCCAGCAAGGGCCTGGCTCAACCAATATATGTATACCCTACTGTGCTAACAAATGGAGACAGAATGGCTTAGTAGAATGAGGACTAGATTAACAGGTTCAACTAAATGAGTCATGGTTAAGCATGCATACTCTGGAATCAATCTAAGTGTGGTCAAATCTTGATTCTGCTATTGACAAAGGTATGTGACTTTATATGAATTATTCAGTCTTTCTGCATGACACTATTTTTCTATCAAATGAGCTATTGAATACCACATAGGATTGTCAAAAAGTTAAAACAGTTGAAATAAGTAAAGTCCTATATCTGGGCCTGGTGTATGGTAGGTAGTCAAATGATGTTAGCTGTTATTCTTAGTGCTCTCTGTGGCTCAAGTAGTTATTATGAAGATCAAGATCATTAACTTCCTGGGATTCAGTTTCCTCATATCTAAAATGAAGGCATTAGACTAGATGCTACAAATGATCCTTCCAGATCTCCTTAGTTAATAGACTAATAATTTCTTTTTAATATCTTCATTTATCGGTTATATATTGAGTATCTATTATGTATAAGGAATTATGCCTTGGAATAATGGGTTATATGGACATTTTATTGACCTTCAAGAGTTTACAAAATATAAAGGATATGAGACATAAAGATGTAATCCCAGTTAGGCTCTATGGGTGTGTCATACTGTGTATAAAGTGTATAAAGTTCAAAGACAGCAAAATAGTAAATTAGGCAAAGAAGCATTTAGGTAGAGGCTATATGGATAACCAACATATGAAGGTGGGAAAGCACAGAAGTATTTAGAAATAGGGCATATGCCAATTTAATGGTGAAGATTTTCCATAGTAAGAGTATAAGACCAAGTTGGAAAGGGAAGTTGTGCCACATTGTAGAGCATACTGAATGCCTGTTTGGGAACCATGGATCATTCTGTAAGCAAAAAGAAGCTGTTAAAGATTTTGGAGCAGAATCAAGGTCCTGGTAAGAGGAGAGGGAAAAGAATACTAGGTAAGGAAGGGAGAGTAAGAACCTCATAAGAGGTAGTAAAAACACTCTTGACCTGGTGATTGACATCCTTCTCATTAACTTCCTTGACATTTACCACTTCCTTTGATTTTTCATCAATCCTAGTTCCTATACACACCTCTCCTTCTCTCCTCTGATGTCCCAGCTGGACAGGTCTCCTTTCCAAAGACCTGAACTTTTCGTCACTCTCTTTCCTTTATGATACTAGGAAGAAGAGGGAAAACTGGCTACATGCATCTTTGCTTTTGCAACTGTCTCTACCTCTGATGATCTGTGTTAAAGAACCCTCACCTCTGTGAAACTTATGCTTTATTCAGACACCTACAATTTTGTTTAGGTGCTAATACAAGTAAATTCAGACTTTTCCCGCCCTGGTGCTTTTGCTTCGAAGCCTTCTCTGCTCTTCTGCTCTGGAGAACTCAGTTGGGCAAAGGAGAAATGCCATGATCGTTTTCTTTTTCCTCAAACCACTATGCATAGCCAAATTCTACATAGTCCTCTTTCCTTTGTCCCCCCTGGTTCTACTACCCCTATCAGACATGCAGAGATGAAGACATATAGCAACAAAAGAAATATTTTGCTTCAAAGCGTACCAAAACTAAGAACATGCAAAAGGAGGAAGAGACATTTGGTAATCCCCTGATTCTTTCCTCCCAAAGATTCCACTTGATCAACCCTGAGCATGGGTTTGCTGAGCATTGCTGCAGAGGTTCATTTATGTCCTTGATAGAACTTTCATATCTGGATTTCCTGATGATATTAAAGTGAAAACTTAGAGTGAATGAAGCATGAACTTTGGAATTGACAAACCTGTCTAAATTCGGACTTTAGAGTTACCATTTACTGGTAGCAAATATTTCTCTACACTTCTGTTTTCTCATTGGTGAATGGGCATAAACCACCTGGTGGGGTTGTTTTGAAAACTCAGTGAAAAGATATAAATTAAACAAAAG
Source organism: Spilogale gracilis (assembly GCA_004023965.1). NCBI lineage: Eukaryota > Metazoa > Chordata > Mammalia > Carnivora > Mephitidae > Spilogale > Spilogale gracilis. Next base: position 4,653 of record PITA01028955.1, on the reverse strand, counting down.
CAACTATGTAAAAGAAGCTCATTAAATTCTACCCTCCCCACTACTTTCTGCAGTGACGGCCTCTTCCCCATTCTTACACAGTTCATGCCTTGTGGTTGACTTTTTACCAATTCAACCCTGTCGCAGAAAAGAATCTATTATCAGTTATTTTGAGAATTTCCTGAAATATACTATCTTTAATAGTAAAATAAAATGTTTTATTCTTTGTTTAAAATGCTTCAAGCATTTTATGTGTTTGAAATACTTTTGAATGCTTTTTAGAAATCAAAGCATTACTGTAACCACTTACATAACCTCTTTTCTGTCTGACCCATCCATTCTTTAGAAGCTGTCTCCTCAGACATGTTGTTTTTTTCTTGACTTTTCTTCCTACCTCTGGTAAAATCAGCATTCGTCTGAAATTTCTTTGAACCATTCATGCACATACCTCTATTTCAACATATGTCTCAAGATAATATAATTGTGTATGATATATCTGCCTTCCTTCCTGGACTGAGAACGCCTTATGGGATGTCCTTTGACATTGGTTCTTCCTCTTGGGCTCATTATGACCTTTCCTACCATAGACTAAGCATTCAGTGTCTTCACAGCATCCCCTTGGCTTCCAAGTGGTCCTCTACAACAACCCCTGTATTGCTAAAATCTTCTAGAAAATTCTTCATGTTTTTGATCATTCTACATTCCCAATCCTAATAGCTAAGCTATGTAAGTAACAACCAACCAGCTAATACAATGAAACAATCCATGCCAAAGTGTTACTAGGCAGGTGTTTGAAATACACCTTATATGTAATACATGCTATATATTAATATTTGCCTTAAAACGTAACCACTGAAGTCCCTATCAGACATTGTACTTGGATAATGAGACTCTTAAATGTCATCATATATTATGGGACTAGCTCTGGAACCAAATTGCCTCACATTATATTTCTATTACTTTTTGATAATATCATCTTAGGCAAGTTAGTTAGCTTCTCTGTGTTTCATATATGAAGTGGTTTGCATATATATATATATATATATATATATATATATATATATATATATATATGAACTGGAGATAAAAAGAGAAGTTACTTCATAGGGCTGTCCTGATGTTTAATTGATTTAATACATAATGTGGTTAAGAAATGTACCTGGCATGTAATAGGCCCTATATAACTATAAAGCCTGTGCCACTCTTTGAACATGAGATGCCTGACTATAGTATTGTAATTTGATTTTGTGAAAGACCTCCATTAAGAAAATATTTTCTTAGACTCACCATTCCATAGCCACAAATTATATAGGGCAGAGAACTTGAAAGGGAATGTATTTACATTAATCCCATTTCTTATGACTAGGTGATAGATGATAGATATGTAGTGAGATGATGATGATGATAGATGATAGATAGATGATGATAGATAGATAGATGATAGATAGATAGATAGATGATAGATGATGATAGATAGATGATAGATAGATAGATAGATAGATAGATAGATAGATAGATAGATAGATAGATAGATAGATGATAGATGATGATAGATAGATGATAGATAGATAGATAGATAGATAGATCGATCGATCGATCGATAGATAGATAGATAGATAGATAATAGATAGATAGATGATAGATAGATAGACACATATTGCAAACACACATACACATATATATACAGGGTGTTCTATTTGAAAGAACACTGAATTAGGTATTAGATGATTCATGTGCATGTCTTGATTCCAAAATTCATCCAAAGTACAAACACAAAGTCTTAGAGCTCCAGCTTATCTCTAGAAAAATAGAACTGACTGCCTGCCAAACTCACAGGATATTGTGGAGACCAAATAGGTTAAAAAATAAATCCCTTGGTAAATTGTAAAGTGTAATGCAAACGGGAGGCATCCTATTATTAGTTTGTGAGTTTTTCCAGGAAAGGGGCACCTCTTCTTACAGTGTTCATCAAACAATAAATGTTCACTAGCTTTGTGAAGTCATGAATTCTTAAGGAGAGGATATTTGCACCAGGCTAGGAAAATACTTAAAATTTACATGTAAAGAGTAGAACAGAAACTTTAAGTTATTATGCATTCTTTTGTTTCCATGATGTTTAAAAAGAATTGCTTTTAAGCATAGGGAAATATTTAAGGGAGGCTTTTGCTTACAATATTACCCGCAGTAATTTTCTGTAGTCACATGAGCACATGTCCTTCTTGCCCTTGTGGTTGGCTCTGGAACTCACTTCAAACTACTGCAGTGTCCCAGAGAGAACAGTGCTTAGTATATGTTTGTTGAATAAATGAATGAATGGGCAAGTGAAAATTTTCTATATTTGGCCAATGAATAAACTCAAAGCATTTATAAAAATCCTGCATTTCTGGGGTTCCTGGGTGGCTCAGTCGTTAAGCGTCTGCCTTTTACTCAGGTCATGATCCCCGAGTCCCAGGATCAAGCCCTGCATTGGGCTCCCTGCTCGGCAGGAATCCTGCTCTCCCTTTCTTACTACCCCTGCTTGTGTTCCCTCTCTAGTTGTGTTTCTCTCTGTCAAATAAATAAAATCTTTAAAAAGAAAATCCTGTATCTCTCACCTATTCATTTCTTAAAGGTTTTTTGTTTGTTTTGATTTTTCTTTAAAGAAGACTACTATAAAAACAGCAAGTCTTTCATTAGGCTGGTTGTCAAGAAAATTCTTTTTATCAATTGTGGTGTTAACAAATTCACAGTGTTAACTGCTGCTTTCTTCACTGTGATTTGTTTACTGCTGCAATATCACAACATACCAAATTCTTTTCTGCCTTACTTCCCTGATAACATTCAATGCTCCTTCAGATATATGTGTACATGAGCCTTGGTTAATTGAGGAGAGAGGAAAGTACTCATCAAATTTCATGATGAGAGCATGAATTAAACTGTGAATGACATAGAATTTAATTTATTTAATCAGTATTGATCATTTTCAAATTCAGTAGATAAATCTGCCCACCTAAAATCAATTGAAAATCCAGTAAATATACAATGTACAATTGTTTCCCGTTGTGAATTTACTTGACTCCATCTTCATATTTAAAAATTGCGGGAAGATCTTCATGGATCTTACCTAACTTTTCACATGTAGATATATAGGACTAAATTTAAGTGTCTTTTCCAATCAAGAACACAGCATAAATCGAAATAATATTTTTCCTCTCGTATAGTGAGATCTTAGTAGTCCACACCATAGGATGTTCTCTGTGAGCTTGAGAATTAGAATCTAGACTAACTCACATATATTTTTATCTTAATACTTAGAAAATGTGATAAGTTTTGTAGCTGTTGTTCTTTGAATCTACTGCTAGACTTCCACTGGGCACTGTGTCTTTCTCTCCATTCCCAAAGAAACATTCCAAGCTATTTCAGAGGTTTTTCCTCTTTACTGTATCACTAACCTTTCTTCCTTTCAGTCCAAATAGCTTTTATGAAATCAAGATTGCAAAATCTCTATTTGATGTGCCACTCTCATGTTCAAAAATTTTCATTGACTTTACAGCTGCTTATGGAATAAAATTCAAACTCCCTCACTTGGAACTGGAGGTGCTCGACTCTTAGGGCATCTTTGTTTAATCTGTGATATGGTCTAATTGTATTTACTGTTCCATGCACATATGCTTTCTTGCTTCATGTTATTTTATGTCATTCCTCCAAATTAGAATGAATGACCCATTTCCGTCCTGTAGAAATCCTTTAAATGTAAGCTTAGTTTTCCTGTTCTCTGTAGCTCTATTCCTGACCATAATGCCCAAAAGAAATCTTTCCTGTCTAAGAACTTGTGTTAAGGTCTTGTTGAAATGATTCTCATTATCTTGTAATATAATTCCTGAGAAGTATTCCAAATGTTTATTTCCTTAAGGAATATATATATATGATTGTGGTTATTTCTTTTTCAAACATTTGATAAAATTTTGTGAAGCTATCCAGATCTGGACTTGTTTGTTTTTATTTTTGTGAGTTTTAAATTAAGGATTTGATTTATTTGATAGATATAAGGCTATTTGGATTTTCCATTTTCTTATGTCAGCTTTAATAATTTAAGTTTTTTAAGAGATTTATCCATTTCATCTAAAGTGTCTAGTATATTGGTATCAACCTGTTTTCTCAGTGTTCTTATTTGGAAGTTAATTTTCTGCTTTTAAGTTCACTGATCATTTATTTTATGGCATCAATTCCGCTTTTAAGCTCAGCCAGTGACTGTTTAATTTTAGATATTGCATTTTTCAACTCTAGAAATTCCATTTTTATAAGTTCAATTGCTCTTCTTATTTTGTTCATTATTTCTTTTTATAATAGCTGTTAAAGACCCCGCCTACTGATTATATCACCTCAATGATTTTTGGGCTTATTTCTATTGATTGATTTTTTTTTTTTTTATAGTTATGGGTCTTATTTCCCTGTTTCTTTGCATGTCTAGTAATTGTTTTTTAACTAGATGTTGGCCCACTGTTTTTTTTCTTTTTTGTAGGTACTGATCTATACGTGCGCATGCACACACATACACACACACACACACACACACACACACACTAACCAACATTCATGCAAGTATTATAAAAACAACTCACCAACCCACACGTTTTATTTGCCAACACCCACACCCAACCAACAAATACGTTTCCCAGATTAAAAAAATAAAAT
>PITA01028954.1:0-18587 GCA_004023965.1 Spilogale gracilis | reverse complement strand
ATTATATCTCAAAATATGGAAAAAGCGTATGTTGTAATTCCTGTAGTCAAAGATAACGAGAGAGCACTAAGGTAAGTTCACAAAACCCATGGACACCACAATGTTGTGCAGGGTTTCTAACATTAGTTAATTAAATAATTAAAATAAATAATGAACTAATTGACTTTCCTTAAACAAATGAATTTAAATATTTAGTCTATTTATATGTGAACCATCATAAAATATTTAAACAAGCTGTATAAATCTTAATGAATCAATACAGTTAGAGATCAAAGAAAAAAAATGCTGAGTTTAGCATTTTGGCTTCAATTGCTTTAAGGCTTACAGATCTTACATTCCCAACAGATTATCCCCCAGACACTGAGCTATGATGCAAGTAAGATATTTTGGCAACAGGTTTTCCCTAAGATTAATCTTTTGTGAATAATTTGAATTAAACTGTGATCGGGTCTATGCTAGGATGTTCACTACTTTCTGCCATAGCAAATACCTTGTAAATAATTTCTTTATGCTTGGAATCCACGCATAAACTTTGCTGAGATCATTTAATTCAGAAACCTAAGGTCATATCGTGAAGTACTTGTGAGAAACACTTGCTCCTTTGAGTTTCTCTCCCATAACTCACATCAGCATGAGCTTGTACGGGTAGATGATACTTCCTCTCATCCATAGGTGTTTCAGCCATGGGATTGCAGAGTAGACGGCACGACAAGAGCCCAGCACGGTGCAACCGCCATTTTCCCTTGGCTACAAGAGACTCTATCCAGACCCACGTGCTTAGGGAACGTGGCTATTTTGTGCTGGAAATGTCAGCTGATGTATCTTAGTCTGCTGCCTGTCCTTCGGCCACCACGTCAGTGTCCCGCTGTCCTCCAGGAGGCAGAAGTGGGGGAGGTGGAGTGTAGACAAAGGGGAAGGCACGTGGCAAGTGCAAGTTTTCATCGTCCTGCCTGCAAGCTTGGTGACCATGGCCCACTCACCGAAAAACGGGATCTCCCCGCTTCTCCTCCTTTCGCCAGCAGCTCAAGGTCATGTGTTTGTAAAGTCACTATCCTGGAGGGAGATGGCACAGCAGAGCACTTGGAAGGCAGAGTGCATGACTTCAGCAAAAGTCCCCACCAGCTAAGCCAGAGGAAATGCCTGGGCAGGCTTTCATTCCAGTCCCACACTTGAAAAAACAAGCGCCGCATGCAATCTCAGCTCAGGACCCATTGCCTTCCGCCACATGAAATAGGCATTATTTTGTAAACCCAGAGTAAGGTTTCACTAAACACCTCAACTGTAACAAGCCCTAGGAAATAGCTGATACTGGTAACTACGTGGTGGAAATGGGAGCTAATTTGAATCTGATATGCAGCCGAGAAAAACTGCCCCAGCAGGTCACAGAGCCACGAGTGAGAAATCAGGGTTTCACGGAGATGTGGACAAAGTTTGTGCACCATTATGACGGCAAAGCTTTGCTAGCACAGGAACTGGGATCCCGATGAGGCGATTAGCGACCGTGGGAAGAAGCCCCAAGTGAAAAACGTCGTGCACCTCCAGGAGCATTTTCTGTTTGTTACTATGGTTCAGCCGCAGAGCAAAGCCGGGAGGCGGCCAGGACGTGGCCCACAGGCAAGCCGGACTTAGCCCCGAGACCTGGGCTCCAAAGGGCACCGATGAGCAGCTTGAGTGGCCTGCCCAGATCCCCAGATCCGGACGAGGCCCTTCCAACCAGGACAAAGCACTTTTCCCCTTTTCCCTCATTAGCGTGTTGGACCAGAACCTGGAACCTGAGTGGGAGGGAGCTTTCTCGGCATAAGCAGAGCCTTGCCTTTGCTCAGAGAGGCCAGCCCAGCTGCTTTCTCATGCTGTCTCCCCAGCTCGAGCTGTAGACCCAATAGAGCCTCGCCTGTGCCTCTGACTTATGGCTCCAGCCTCATCTCTATCGCTGTCTGGCTCAAGAACCCAAATCCCAGAACACTAAGTTGGGGTGTTGTGGTGTTTCTCTAACCAACAGAAAAACTGCATGATGTTGGTTTTTGAGCTGCGGGGCAAGGAAGAGATGACTCATATCGGAGGCTGGAAGACTGGGGCGCCTGGGTGGCTCAGCTGGTTAAGCAACTGCCTTTGGCTCAGGTCATGATCCTGGAGACCCGGGATCGAGCCCCGCATGGGGTTGCCTGCTCGGTGGGAAGCCTGCTTCTCTCTCTCTCTCACTCCCCCTGCTTGTGCTCCCTCTCTAGCTGTGTTTCCCTCTGTCAAATAAATACATACAATCTTTAAAAAAAAAAAAAAGAGGCTGGAAGTCAGGTGTCCGTGTTCGTCAGAGCATCATCTCTGATAGCTTAAGGACAGGGAATCACCCGGTGAGGTGAACCGGCGACCCTGGGCAGGCATAGCAAGGTGAAGCTGCTAGGGAGGGCTCATTGTCATTATTCTATACGATAAGGTCTTGGAGGAAAGAGTCCATCTCAGAAAGAACTATCTAGTTTGAAAGAGAACTAGAGGGAATTGGTTGAACCCAGAAACTTCGGAGTCTGAGGATGTGGGAAATAAGTCCGTGCTGATGCATGTTTGCACTCATGCATGAAGCTCAGCATGCCTTCTCGCCACACTTAGCACATCAGAAGCAGAGCTATGAGGTCGATGAGTGAGCTTCCCGGGGTCTGCATATATTCACGACGTACTGAATAGAGCGTCTACCAGATACCCATTTTCCATATTTTGAAAAATGTCATTTTCCTCTCTCTAAACTCTCAGAGATTTCTAACTCCAAGAAGGGATAACCAGAGGCTGTTTTGTAGGCGCTTACGGAGGGCCGTATCCCCCTTGATTCTGTACGTGGGTGCCAATCGAGGGGCTGTGACAGGCGGTACTGGACAGCCCAGCGGCCCTCGGGACCTAGGTGCCTGACTTCGTTTTGGGTCTAGCCTGGCAGTCTCCCAGGCATCCTTCTAGGGCTGGTCTTTTAGGTAAGTATCTAAGCGGTGTTTTGCTTTACCACGGACACTTAGGGAGTTAAGAATTATGGGAGCATCCAACGCATGTGATACCTGGTTGGCTTCTCACTGTCCAAGTAGGAAGCTGGTGATAAGTAACGGGAGGAGGGATCCGTGAGGTAAAGGTCTGACCTGGAGGCAGTAAAATCTAGCTCCACACGGATATCGGGCTGTATGGCAATATTCATATGCACACACAAACACGTTTCCTTGATCTGTCAGCAGAAAGGGCCTAGAAACAAAATCTTTGGTAACAAAGGGCATATCAAGGACTCAGACCTTGGTTTCCAACACTACTCTCCAATAAGGGAACAAGGGCTCCAAGAGAAACGGTTGATCCCAAGACTGAGCAGAAAATATGCAAGATGATTGGAAAGAACTCCCAATGCCCAATACAAAGTAAGTAGTGGTTTATGGAACTAAAATCCCAGAGTCCACAGTGATATAAATAAAGAATTGAATAAATATATAAGGGGAAGAAAAGAAATAAATCTGAGTAAGATAGTTGCAGCTCATGTATGTAAACAGTCTGCCCTCGGGGAGGTGGGACCTAGGTGTCCCTGCCTTGGGGACAGGCTATCTAGAGTGATTTACTTCCACAGAGTACAAGGTAGGCAGGAAGAAGTATACACACAGTGGGGAAACCTGACCAATGTCCCCTCAGCCACGTGATCAGGGGCAACCTCACCAGTGATAAGTAATGTGAGTAGAATGTAACCTTGATAAGATATGAGGAGAACCACCCTTCACCCCTGTGGTCTTCCTGCTAAAAGCCATGACCCGAGGCCCATCATGCAAGGGCATCAGAGGAGTCCCTTTTGGGGGAGGGGGATCTACAAACTACCTGACCTCCACTCTTCCAGACTGTCAAGATCATCAAAACTAGGAGAGTCTGGGAAACTGTCACCGCCAGGAAGACCCTGGGAGACAGGACAACTGAATGCGACATGACATCCGGGGGGGGGGGACCCTGGAGGGCCAAAGAACATCAAGACACAAGACTAAAGTACAGACTTTGGTTAAAAATCACGTATCCGAAGTGGTTCATTGACTGTAGCAAAAGTCCTGAACTAAGTACTGCACAGTGTGAGTGAGAGCCGACGCTCGGTTCGAGGCTGTGGGAACCGTCTACACTGTACTCACATTTTCCTGGAAATCTGAAACTTTTCTAAACTAGCAAGCTTACCAACAGCAGTGAAGCAACCCTGAAGTGAGTGTCCCATTGTGCTGACACATGGAAAGTTAAAGTGACAGAAACGAGGCAAACGTGTTCCGGTTCTGCCAGGGAGGCCGGATGGAGAGGGACAGGAAGTAAAAAGGCAGAAGGACAGTTAGCATCTCAAGCAAGGAACTGACTGTCAGGAGACTCACTGGACACGATGCTGATCTCTCGAGCACAGGGAAAGAGAGGAAGCAGGGAGTCCCGAACACTTCAGGAGAGATGCCCAACAATGGACATCAAAGGCAGACGAAGCGTGGAGTCTGACGTCCACTGGAGCAGAAGGATCACTCCCAGGGCTCCGTTTCAAGCCCAGCCATGCTCTCAGGGGCTGTATGTCTCAAGCAAAGAGCACACAATTCACTTTTATGGGTTGAAGTGTATTTCACAATAATGTTAAAGTTCTCTTCCCCAGTACCTGGGAGTCTGATCTGGAAAGAGTCTTTGCAGATGTGTAGGTGAGGTCATCACGATGGCCTTCATCCAATAGGACTGATGTGAGAAGGAGAGATTTGGACACACACACACACACACACACACACTGCCTACAGGGAGATTTCATGTGAAGACTGGAGTCACACTGCCCCAACCAAGGGACACTAAACCTGCCAGCCAACCACCCAAAATCTGGAGAGGGCCCTGCCTCAGTGTTTCCCCCACAGCCTCTGAAGGAACCAGCTCTGCCTTGATTTTGGACTTCTGGCATCCCAGAACAGGGGGTCAGTAAACTTGTGTTAATTAAGTCATTAATTTTGTGGACTTTCTTAGTGTAACCCAAGCAAACTCATGCACACACTTTTTTCTATTTCTTTTTTTTCTTTTTCTTTTTAAAGATTTTATTTATTTGACAGAGAGAAACACAGCCAGAGAGGGAACACAAGCAGGGGGAGTGAGCGAGGGAGAAGCAGGCTTCCCGGCCGAGCAGGGAGCCCGATGTGGGACTCGATCCCGGATCTCCGGGATCATGACCTGAGCTGAAGGCAGTCGCTTAACCAACTGAGCCACCCAGATGCCCCTCTATTTCTTTTTTCAAGCTCTTCCCATTGCTTTGTCTGTGCTTCATATGTATTTACTTCTGAGAGCCCATCTGTGAAGAAAGGAGATCACCACGTCCCATTTCCAGTCCAGACACGGGCTGCCTGCTCTTGTGCATTTCACCTCCCACCAAGCGGCATGTGACTAGGTACTCCATCCTACCTCTTTCACCCCTAACCTGACTTAAGAAAATTTTTTACTCATTAAGAAATCCTTGCTTTAGTATTGCTCTGTTTATAAATTTTGTTTTGCCAGTCTCTCGTGCATTAATTATGTATGTTTAACACATTATTCATTACTTATTTATGTTACATGACATGTTCATTTCAATGTAGAAGGAAAATATAATTTTCATCTGAGTCTGCACAGTATTGCTAGTATTTCTGCATACTGCAAGCAAATGTACAATCTGATGAGTTCACTAAATGCTAAATAACTAGGTAACTGGTATTTTAAATTATTTATATTTTAGAAAAATCAGTGCAGTGCAGTTAAAAATGTGTTGTGCATGTTTGGCTAAAAAGGGGACAGCTTCAGTTACTCTGTGACACATGATTTTTGTTCCCCTCGTGGCTAAACTGCTCTCCCACAGGCAACTTATGAGCCAGCTCTGTGATGATACTTAACACATCCATGGCCAGTAGGGATGCTGCGTGGAGATTCTGATACAACCCATCCTAATAAATGAATCACAGTGCAGACCTTAGGTTTCTGGAACAAACACTCAAAAACATTCTGCTTTTAAGATATATTTCCCCACTTGCTATTGAATCCTCTTGGTCACCAAGCCTTAGGATTGAGAGTGAGTGGCAAAAAAGCCATCATCTAATGGAAAAGGCGATAAGAGAATAGGGCATGATCAAACAGTAGAACCAAAAGAAACTTCATGACCATCTTGCTCAGAGTCTTGTAGAACCTTGTCCTAGTATCTGCCATCCTAAGACCTCACACAGAGCTCCTTATCATCAGTTGATCACAGAAGAAGAATGACAATCAAGTCTGGTAATATAATCGTATTAATTACTTTAATTACTTTTCTTCTTTGTTATAATAGTTTTTATGATATAGTAACATCAATCCGTGGTCAACGGCTACAACATGGTGGCATCACATAGGGATGTCCATAAATGACTGTAGTTGAAGGTAAATTCTCCCCATGGCCAGAACTCTAAACAAGATAAGTAGGGCACGCTTTTTCTAGACTGAAATCTAGTAGAGAAAGCGCTTGCCACAGTTTACAAGCTTTGACCAGTGGACTGGCTATATGTTCAGAAACTTGGAATACACAGGGTTGAAAGCCTACAGAATAGGTATATGGACGGATTTGCAGAATGGGCACAGGCTGTTAGGATGTTTGCCAACAATGTGAATGCCTACCAGAGGGCATCTCTGCAGAGGAGATTGGCAGAACCAGGTAGACAAGATGACTTATTCTGTCAGCTACCTTTTCTCCCCAGCCACACTGGTGCCAAATAAATGTCTTGTCATTTGCTATGAAGCAACTCATGGGCTCAACGACATGGAATCCTCTCACCAACACTTGCCTGGCCCCTCCTTCCATTGAATTCCTACCCTGGCAACAGTACTGAGTCCTGACAGAGCAGCTATCATTCCTTGAGGAGAACATCCAAGTACCTTGTGCCAAGCTGACTGTATGAAATGGTTTACAGCATGGAAGGAGCCATATCTTTTCCTTCCAAAAGAGACATGAGCTTTGCATGTGGATTTCTGACCTAGAATGCTTCTGACACCACCAATATCTGGATGTGTGGAATGCCCCATTCATCGTGGGGGTACCTCACCATCATGGCTCCTAATACAACAACAAATGTCACAGCAAAATATATAGAGTCATAGACGGGGGTCCATGGAGTTTTCTGGTTTTAACATATAACCCATCATTGAGAAGATGGGCAGATAAAATAGTGAACTGATTTAAATCTTTAGTTGTGATTCCAGTTAAGATATAATAACCTAAAGATCTGGGGAACTGTCTTAGAGGAAGTAATATATATATTTTTAATCGATGAATATATGGTACTATTTCTCTCATGGACAGTATGGACAGATCTGGAAATACAAGGATTGAAAACTGGGGTGCTGTCTTACTATCCCATCTCCCTACTACACATAGCCACATGTTTGCAAACGTTTTCCTCCTGGGCTCCCCTGTTTAAGCCTCATGAATTAGGGCAAGCCAGGTTTAGAGTAAGACAAGACAGTTGCCTCAAGTATAAAATTTAAAGGCCAGCAAAAACTTGGTCATCAAGATAAATTATGTTTTAATGTAATATTTTTAAAAAATAAATGATAATTCAAAAATGTTATGATGAATAAAATATAAGAAATTTAAAGAGTGTATTTGTGACCTGAAGTTTATCCAACTTTACTTAAGACTGTCACTTGGTAAAGAGAAAGTATTAAGCATGGCAATTCTCTCAGTTGAAATAAGGCAATTGAAAAAAAAAAGACATTAGAAATATAATTGAGGAGGTTTTTTTCTAGTAAAACCAGGAAAGTAATGTTATAATAAATTCTGCTTTTGATATAAGTAAAATATTTAAAATTTGTGCTAAAAGTTTCAACACACCTACTTTCAATTTTTCAATAATTATTAAGTATTTTAATACAGTAAAAACTAACCACCCCCAAAAATACATAAATCATGTATAAAAGGACCCACATTTTTCCTTTTGCTTTTGGCTCCAATATGCCTTGGTTAATGTCAGATCCTGTCTTTATTTAAAATTTTGGTAATTTTGTTTATCTTGGATTTTTTGCATTGATTTTGATTTTTAAAATATTACATTAAAATATCATTTAAATGGGATGCCTGGGTGGCTCAGTTGGTTAAATGACTACCTTCAGCTCAGGTCATGATCCCAGAGTCCCAGGCTCTCTGCTCAGCAGGAAGCCTGCTTCTCCCTCTCCCTCTGCCTTCTGCTCCCTGTGCTTGTGCTCTCTGTCTCTGACAAATAAATAAATAGATAATCTTTAAAAAAATAAATTAAAAAAATATTATTTTTATTTTTTTGTGCCCTTTAAATTTTGTACCTGACACAAATGTTTCACTTGCTTTCCCTGATTCCAACCCCAAGTCTGAGTTCTCATATTAGATTCTCCAAAGAAGCAGATCAATACCCTTCCTTCATCCGTTCATTCATTTGTTCATTCTAAGGGTTTGGCTCACACAGCCACGGAGGCTCCGAAGCCCCAAGATGTGCAGCTCACAAGCTGGAGAGCCGGAGGAAGGCTGAAAGCTGTTGAACTGGAGACCCAAACAGAACCAAGGGCTGGAAAAAGACCAAAGTCTCAGCTCCAGGTAAATAGACAGGCAGAATTCCCCCTTACTCACAAGACTGTCAGCCTTTTTTGTTCTATTCAGATCATTCAATTGGTTGGATGAGGTCCATCCAAACTAGAGAGTGCAAGTTCCACTGCTCAGTCTACTCATTCAAATATTAAAATCACCCAGAAACACCCTCAAAGACACACCCAGAATAATGTTTGGCCAAATATCTGAGTGCCCCATGGCCCAGTCAACACATAAAACTATCACAGTTTCCAAGAGAGTTGTGATTCCCCTAGGCCACACAGCAATGGCTCTACTGAACTAGCGTTGGGACTGTGGCCATCTTCGTGTCCCAAGCTCTGCATTGGCTAAAGGAAATGATTCTAAGTCTGCAGAATGCTCATGTGGATTGTGACTGAAGTAGCAGGAGACCAACAAGATCCCAATGTAGGTTCAGTTATTTTTGAGGAATTCAGTCTCCCTCTTTGTAGGTGAGAGCGCCTTCATTTTGATGGGGCATAGTTGCATTTTCTAAGCCAGAAGCTGACAGGTACTAGGATGAGACACATAGGTAGAAAGATTGATATGGATGCCAAGTAACCCAAAAGGTGCCTTGCTTGGGGCAACTACTATTGTGTCTCCCCTCCAAGATTATGTAGTACCGACACTGCAAATCTGAAACCACTTCTCATAACTTCTTACCCATTTCCTCTTATGCACAGTGGGTAGAGACACTGGGCAAGGACTGGAAGACAAGAGGAGGTGAAAGACATGTCCTTCCAGGTTCAAGCTCCCCTGAGCATCTCCCCACCCACTCCAGCCCAGGGCAGCTATGTTTCAAGCTATGGAACACTTCCCTGGGCATTAACACCAGGACCAGCTGCACACCACACTCTTGGTGTTCTTGGGGTCTACTATAGGATGACTCACTGTCATATCTAAGCACAGCTCTCCCTTAGTTCTGAGGTGTGAACACCGGCCTTGTGGGGGGTCCCTCCTCTGACCTTCAAAGTTGATAATCTCACTTCTTCCTCATATTTCCCAATACTGTGGAGGTGTTAGCAGCTTCCTCCATTTATTGGTAAATGGGTCACACAAACTCTGGAGGTGTAAGGTGTTTCTGAGATTTACCAAGACCTAGGCTACCCTTTTTAACCTTTCCAGATGTTCAGCGCCTGTGTAAAGTTACTTGTGCCCCCTCTGTTTGAAACAGTTCCCATATCTGCTTTCTCCATTAGTCCTTCATGAATTTGGTTCCTCTGGGGAAATCCACTCTCCCACATGGGGAATATTCCTCCAGCACAATTTACGAGCCCTAGCACTGAATACAGTTCATGCTGAGGCAGACTGTGACCCACCAAACAAATGCAAAAAAATGAGCATGGGCTCTGCAAGGCTCTGGCTTCGTCTGAGGAGGAAGACATAATAAAAGGGAAACACGGGATTGTGATGAGCCCAAGTGCGATAGAAAAGCACAGATTGCATTACAACAGCTCAACAGTGAAGGGATGATCCGCAGAAGAAAGAAGTCAGGGTTTGAGTTTACTGTGTAGTTCCATCACCTTGACTTCCAGAGAATCATCTAGAAAGAGGGACGAAGAGAAGGTGATTTTTAGCCTACTACATTGCACTCTGCCTTTCTAAAGAAAATAAAACTATTTCTGGAGAAAAACGAGCCTCATTATAGTTAAATGGCTTCAGGCACTCAGGAGCCCAAATGAGAGCAAACAGGAACTCCAGGAACGAGATGCTGAAGTCAGGAATCCAGGACTCAGGCTGCACTGCCCCGCATCATCATGTCCAATGAGCTTATTAGGACTTTGTGAGCTGAGAGCCTACCATGAAGTAACAGCCCATGTGAGGAGATGCTGGCCTGAGCAGCCACCTTCCAAGTCTGTTCTGAAACAAGAACTGCTTCGGTTTTTATTTTCTAAGTAAGTTCATCTAAATATAGATAATCCCTCTCTCCTTTGATTGGAGGACTCTTTCCCAAAGATAGAATGACATGTGACATACCTACACTCCCAAGGATGGGGCAGAAAATAAAGTCATGGGTGATGACAGAATTCTGCGGGTCAATAGCAGCCATCAACCTCCGGGTGCCAAGTGCAATTTCGGTGTCTATCTTGGGAGTGATGGGCGGCGATGTCAGCAAAAACACACACTGCTGCCATTTCAGAAAAATACAATCCTTGTTGGACAGTAACTGATATCAGCAATTCCTGAGGTCTTGAAAATGGAACATTGGGCGTTGCAGGTATGGATTTCTTTATGCCTGATCTCTTGCAGCTGAGGAGCCACACGAATTACATGAATTACATGGGGCGACTGAGATAAGATAACCGACTCAACACACATGCAGGCTGCTGGGCCCGTCTGGGCCACCTCTGTCTGACTGGAACCAGGCTTCTGCAGGTCATGACGTGGGAGTCCTGGCAACCAGAGCCGTTGCTCTCCTAACACACAAATTCTGTTTCTTTATGTGGTTCGATCTCTGGAAGAGACAAGACGGATGGTTTCTAGGGTTAGGTGCCATCTGGTGCCCTGTGGACATACCCATAATTCAAAGGCACGGTGTGCTGCCAGGATGTCATCCCGGTGGTTCAAGATCATCTCTAGCTTCTGCACATGTGTTCATTTTTTACCCAAATATTTTTTTAAAAGATTTTATTTATTTATTTAACAGAGAGAAACAGCCAGAGAGGGAACACAAGCAGGGGGAGTGAGAGAGGGAGAAGCAGGCTTCCTGCCACGCAGGGAACCCAGTGCAGGGCTCGATCCTGGGACTCCGGGATCATGACCTGAGCTGACGGCAGATGCTGGACGACTGAGCCCCCCAGGCACCCCTACCTGTATCTGATAAAACCCTCAAAGTGACACCATAGCACAATCAGAGATATTTGACACATTACTCCATCAGTCACAATGGTGATGTGTTCTGTGAGGGCCATGGCACTGGGTGATTCTTTCCTTCCTGTCTGATTAGAATTCTATCAATTTGATTTTTTTAAAGGTGAACTTAAGACCTGAATTTATACATTCACGCATGTTTTCCAAATTTAAAAAAAAAAACAAACACAAAAAAATCCCTCAACCCCTGATATTTAAAGATAAATGCAAAGCTCTTCTTTCAAAAAATAAAAAATTAAGCTATAGCGCATCAAACTTAACTTTGTGAAATTTGGTAATTTTATAATTATATTAAGTATATTCATTTTTTCTTTGGGTCACTCCATTCTTTCCTTCTAGTCATCTGGTCTCCCAAACAGATTTTCTTTTTTTAAAAAACAGTTATTTTCAAAGTTCCAGAACCCAAGGCATGATGAGTGTGTGCTGCACTGAGGGAGGACAGCGGCTGCTGACAGTGCACCCCAACACTGCCGATGGCTCACCAACCCTAAGGTTTCTGCATGACCACTGACTCAACTCAATACAGCATATAATAAAACACTGCTTTCTGGCACTCACACATGCAAAAAAATGTAAGATACTTTCTGCCCATGTTACAGTAAGCCCAGAGTCACTCTTCACTTCTTTTATCTAAAAATTCCAGAAAAAATAAGCGTGCTTGTTTCTTCCCTTCAATGCTCCTCAGATACAGACCAATTCATTTCCTAGTCTCCTTTGAGAATACTTGCATGTTGCTAAGAGTTGTTTTGTATAAAATATGGCTCATTTTCTGATGACTCTGGTTTCTGCTCACGTGGCCCTGACATAGAAGGTCCCCCCCGCCCGCCGCCCTGGACATGAGTGATTTCTGAGTCTGGTACTAGTTTGGGGACTGCAGTGTTTCACCTGGTGGAAACGAGCAGCAAAGACAATCATGAAGCACAAGGGGATGCCCCCAAAATGCTCGCAGAGGACAATATGTGAAACCAAGACTCTTCACCACCAAGTTACAGAGAAGTCAGGGAAACCCAAGTTAATGGAGTCATGGCAAAGCCATAGGTCTCCCAAGGCTGTTGTGGTCTTAGAGATGCTGGTGGTCCTTGTATAGGACAAAGGGGATTTATTAGGCTTGAAAGCCATTTGCTTTCAAATGTCATACATATCCATAGCGATTGTGTGGTTGGGGTCCAAGCTGGAAGGAGGCATGCCCTCTC
This sequence comes from Spilogale gracilis, assembly GCA_004023965.1. Classification (NCBI taxonomy): domain Eukaryota; kingdom Metazoa; phylum Chordata; class Mammalia; order Carnivora; family Mephitidae; genus Spilogale; species Spilogale gracilis. The sequence goes on along the minus strand of PITA01028954.1, from coordinate 5,957 downwards.
CAGGAGCACAAGGGGAGCTGGGCACCAAAAAGAAAGGAAGCCCAAACAAGGACAGATCCCAAGACTGCAAGCAGGGAATGAGCAACACCCTGTCAAATCCCATCCTACAGGATCAAAATCTCTCCTGATGTCCCTCCTTGTGGGACTTTCTAGAGCTTTCCTGGGTTATCTCTGAGAATAATTGCTTTCTGTGGCCAGAAAAATATGTGTCTCTCGGGAATAAGTCACCTTGCTATAGGCCAGACAACAGGCAAAGAAAATAGAATTGTGCAGGCTGGTGGGAAGGTCATGCAGGAAACCAGAAGCTGGTGGCAGACACTCAGTAAGGCCTGAAAGTCCCACTGGGTCTGAAAGATTGTAGCAATTTACCAATTTAAAAACCTGTCACTGAAATAGAGAAAGAAAAATGCTTTTCAGATTTCCAGTTATGGCTGCAAAGAACAAGACAGGGCCCTAACAATTGTTATGTTGTGACTCTAAAACAGCATGTTTATCGAAGAAAAGGTAACAGTTAAATGAGGAAATAATAAAAGAAGACAAGGAAGCAGACAAGCTATGAATTCCTGGCCCAAGGGGATGCCATTTCTTACTGGATGGTCACTTCGCCATAGCAACACCATTTACCCAAAGTCTTGGTTTTCAGCAATGTCTGTTTGGGGTTAGCAAAGAGCAAGGATAAAGCCCATGAACTGAAATTTAGAGCCACCCCACAATGGAAAATTGCACATGAAATATACAGTTCTTTCCTTTGTTTATCTGCACTGTCTGTGTACGGTCCTCACACACATCACACACGTGTCTTCTGGTGGGCCACTGAGCTGTGTGTGTTGCGTAACACATTAGCCACAAACCTACTGACTTAAAACCCCACAGTTTTACTCTTCTGCAGTTCTGGATGGCAGAAATGTGATGCGGGTCTCAGCAGCCTAAACCCTCGATGTTGTCAGTAGGCGGTGGTCTTTCCCGCAGGTCAAAGAAAGAATCTGTCCCCTGATGCTCTGGGTGGAGGGCAGAATTCAGTGCCTTGAGGAAGGACTGAGGCCACTTTTCAAGGGCCCCGTGATTGCATTCAGTCTGCCCAAATAATCCAGGGTAATCTCCCAATTTTCAGATCTGTAATCTTAATTCTATCTTCGAACTTCCTCTGGACATAACATATTCATGATTCCAGGGATGAGGGTGTGGGCATTTAGGAGACATTATTTGTCCTGCAATGCTTTCCAAATGAAAGTAGCATTAGTGTGGCCCAGTCGTGTCCAAATTCACACACCTGTCCTTTCCACACTCATCTTTCATACCTCTCCTTCCTGCCCGTAAGAAGCATTTATTTCCAGTAAAGATGAAGTGACCTAAGTTGCTAATGCACCTGTCCTTAGCGACAACCACACAGAATTCAGAGAGCACCGTCTTCCTTCAGATCCTTCACTAACGAGAAACTACTCTGGGCCCATCCTCAGCACCCTCCTACCTCCAGCCTCTTCATGGCTCAGAGCAGAGAACTGCTATCTTGTCTGCCTATGGGACAGATTTCTGCCTCCTGGACTCTGAACACGGAGGGCAGGCTCTCATTGATGCTTGATTTTTGGTGACTAGGTAAGGCTGCCCCTTCAGTTCTCTGTATCATGGCTCTCCTTTCCCAACTGGTGACCATTTATTTATAAAAGTCATCATGAGCGTCATGATGGGAAAGACCATTCACACCGTGAAGACAAAACTTTTGATTGGTGTTTTGTTTCAGAAGGAACTCCATGCATCTTTTCATGCCCAGCTGCATTTGGCTAAGGACAATGCTGGTAACCCAAGAGGGCCAAGGAAGAGATGAATCGCTCATTCTCTGAGATGAACTTCAAACACAGTAAGGTGGAGAGAGTAAGGACAATGTCAACAACAACACTGACTGCTCTGTGTCGACCAAAACACGTCAATGCCGCATCTTCTAATCTAATAAGGAAGCTAATGTCTTCCCCATTTCCCTGACTACAAGGAAGGCGATGGGAATTAGGGGGTGAAAGTAAAGCTGGGACAAGCTTGAGATCCGATAGAAAAAAATCAGGAGGCTTCAATCCGGAAAGGCTTCAGAAAGAGAAGATTGGGTGGCTGATAAGAGATAATAAAACAGCAATTTCTATAAAAAACAAAGGTATTTTAGATGATTCTGTTGAAAAGATACAAGATCCCTGCCCCAGGGAAGAGTTCCCTGAGCTGTGTGACTGGACAAGGCCTTTGGGGCTGCAGCCCATCTCCCTATTCCAGATCACATGTCTCTCTCCTGCCCCACATGCCCATAGAATAGGATAGGCACAAGCTTCCTCTCCTGGGAAGAACATCTTTCCAACCGAGTGTACAGCTGAGTCTCCTCAAGGTGAAGAGGGTCAAGGGGCACATTGCTTCTGGGATATTCTTGCCAAAAATTCAGGGCTCCAGTCTAACCACGAGAAAACATCAGGCAAACCCAAATCACAGAACCTTCTACAAAGCGTGTGACCAGCAGAACTGCACAGACGTGCCATGGAAGGAACTCGGTACAGAGCAGCGGAGGGGTGCTCCAAGGGGCAGGGTGTGTGGATGATGAGAAATCTTACGTCCCAAGCTGCTGCTGTTGCTGTTTTTATCCGCAGGCTCAGCGTCACAGGGGCTGGTCGGGGAGGCGGAACAGATGTGGAGAAGGCTGGTTTGCAGGACTCAGATGGCACGGGGCAGGTCCCAGGGCTCTGTCGTTCAAAGGAGAGAACAGAGAGGTGACGTCCAACTGTCAGATTAGAGACATGGGGAGATGCTGGTGAGTGTGCAGAAGGCTTCTGAAGGAGGAGAGAAGCAGAGTTGAGCTTGACCAGAAGGATGAATAGTCTGGACTTGGGGAGGAGCCCTCTGAGAGGAGGCACGGGCAGTAGGGAGGTGGGGCGGGCAGTGCCCAGCTCTGCAGGGGAGCTGTCTGCAAGCCTCCAGAGGACAGCAGCAGGTCCTGAGGAGCTGTGCCAATGACAAGAATTGAGGTTAAGAGTTCCTACATTTGGGGCGCCTGGGTGGTTCAGTCAGTTAAGCATCTGCCTTCAGCTCAGGTCGTGATCCCACGGTCCTGGGATCAAGTAGGGCTTTGGGCTCCTTGCTCCGCGGGAAGCCTGCTTCTCCCTCTGTCCGCTGCTCATGCTGTCTGTCTCGTTCACTCTCTCTCTCTCTCTCTCAAATAAATAAATAAAATCTTCAAAAAGAATTCCTACCTTTAGGTCATGCATTTGTTCTCTACAGCTGCTCACTTGACAGAGTCAATCACACAGTTTTGGAAGCCAGAACGAGTCTTCAGATGCTGCAATCAAGGTCTGAGCAGGACTGGCTCCGGGGGAGCATCTAACCATTGCCTGGGCTGCTCCGAGGTCCACCTGCCTTCTTAGTCCCTGGAGGCTCTGCTCCGGTCTCGACCTCGTTGTGCATCGCCAGCCCTTCCACACTGACCTGCTGGCCGCCCTTTCACAGGGAGGCCTGCGATTGTGTTTCTGAACCATCCCGAGAAGCCAGATAGTCACGAGCAGCGAAAGTAGCATGGGTGGAGGAGAGCTGGTGAGGCTCTCCAGACAAGCCTGAGGACGTAGATTTTCCTGGTAAGAAGCCAGGAGCCGTCTCGTGGCACTTTAAATAGACTCCTGAGCTAAGAAAAGACAGGTGTCTGGCACACAGACGAGGGTCCTACTGGGTAGACTGAGGAGTACAGGGTCCACTCCAGGACTGAGCACCTCCGCACAAGGGATAAGTAGAAGGACCTCGGAAAGCCCTTGGCCACCAGGCAGCTGCCGCTGGCCCTCCTCGCTTCCCTGTCCCAGTTGCCTGTGATGGTGACTCACACACACTTTGATCAGAGGATGAGCTTTTAGTTTAAGAAAACTGTGACAATAATTAGAAAATCAGTTATCAAAAAAGTTACACTTATAGCATAATGAAAATCAGATTATTTGTTGCAAAGGCTCTAAAACCAAGAAAGAGTCTTCCGAAACACAGCGTTCTGTATTTGCACTCAGGACAACATGCCCTCGTTTCCGCTTCTCACTGAAACCACACCTAAACCCGCACACAAATTACTTGGGAAATGTCAGATCCAAGACACCATGGGATCCCGTGGTGATTCCCTGGACTTATTTGACTCAAATGTTTCAAAAAGAAATGCTGTCACTCCAATAGGCACTCAATAGGTCCCCGATTGTGTATTCAGATGGAAACCAACAGGTGGATGGAAGTCTTCCTGTGAAAACACAACAGGCAGAAGTGCAGGGCAGAATCTGGACTCTGTCTCGGAAAGAAACATGATAAATTCCACTTGCTTGCTCAGCACCACAAAGGACTTGGCCAGGTTTTTCTTCCATTCACTTTTTTCTTGGAAATATATTTATATGTTTACTGTATTTCCCTTGAATGTTCTTATTCTGTTAACCTTTCCAAAAGACTTCAGGTATAAGTAAGTCTGAAACCCTGCTAGGAGCACTACGGGGGGTATGTTCACCTGGAAATGATCATCCCAGCTACCGTGTTCTTGACCTTCGATACAAATGGAATATGAATGGAAGCAGACCCATAATGCAATTAACAGGGAATCCCCTTTTGCTTGGGAAGTGAGTCAGACTGTCTTATCTTGGGCTCTCTCCCCTCCCCGCCCAGGCAGGGCCCCCAAGGCTCCTCCGTGGCCACCTCCGCGGGCTCCTGAGAAAGCGTGTTGGCATCAAGTCGCCTCACTGTCTCTACCTGTGACAAGAATCTTGGAGCCCTGGCTCAGTGGGAAATGTGCCATTGTCCGATGCCCCAACCACCTGAACTACTCTGGAACTGTTTTTGTTTGTTTGTTTGTGTGTTTGCCTCCTGTGGGCGCCCACTATGGTAAGACTGCAGCTCTTAGGGTTATTCTAATCTGGAACAAAAATGGAAGAGCCAGACTTAAGGGTAGAAAAACCCTTACACGTTCAGGTGCACTTAATACGCAGAATGAGTTAAGATAGGAAGCACTCTAGTAGCAGGCGCCTACCTTGAGGCCGCTCCAAGGCCCTTCCCGGTTCCCTCCCGGAGCTTCCTGTTCATGCCAAGAGCGGTTTTCAGATGTCAAAACAGCAATAGGAAAATATCCCACCTCAACATCAAAAGAAACTACCTTTCAAAGGCGATCAGAACAAGTTTTGTGTTCTTCTTCCCTTCAAGGAATAAAGCACTTAAGAAGCATTTCACCTCCACGTTGATCGTGTAGACGGGCATGTGAGTGACGGTGCCAGACCTCGGGGGGGTGTTAGACGGCACCCAGGCGTGGTGGGGCAGCCAGCGGGGTGACGCTGGGTCCCAGGCTGCGTTGCCTCTGTGCCCCTCTCTCTGAGGACAGCCAGGAAAGGCCTGCTGGAAGGGACCAGAGACAACTGCTCCATCGTCAGAACGGCTCAGAGGAAAACCATGCCCTCCTCTCTGCGGGAGGCTAGGAACTCCCGCCCCTCTGCGGGCAGTGGGGTACAGCTAGCGCCACCATATGGGACCAGTGCGGTCACACGCAACCATGACAAAGGGTCCTGGGCTGGGTCTAGGCTCTGCTGTGTCCATCCTCATAATTCTTTTTTTTTTTTAAGATTGTATTTATTTGACAGAGAGAAACACAGCGAGAGAGGGAACACAAGCAGGGGGAGTGAGAGAGGGAGAAGCAGGCTTCCCGCCGAGCAGGGAGCCCGATGTGGGGCTCGATCCCAGATCTCCAGGATCATGACCCGAGCCGAAGGCAGTCGCTTAATCAACTGAGCCACCCAGGCGCCCCATCCTCATAATTCTTAATATTATGAACAAGAACCGTGTGTCTTCATGGGCTGGGAACCCACAGATCATGTAGCAGGTGTGCATCTCTCCTCTCATACTGCCCCATGCTTCAACTTCCCCTCTAAACCATGTTTTTACTTCCTTCTTAAAAAAATATTTCCTATCATTTAATCTAAAATATTCTAATT